>NW_017554893.1:0-16915 GCF_001854935.1 Bemisia tabaci
AGCGAAAGCAACGGAACGATTCTAATATCATGGGGAACTCCGTTCCCATGACAAAATTAGGTAACATAAAATGCAGTCAGGTGGATTCTTCAGATCAAATCAGACCATGTTTCTTCCAAAAAGTTTTTTAGACTTGTATTATTACTACTTTGTCATTTTTAATTAGCATATTCATGTGTCCAGGAAAAATTTTCCAAATTGAGTGTGGATAAAAAATTCGAGTCGTATATGAAGGTCTACGAGAAATCTTACAGCACAAGTAAGGAGAAGAGGAAACGTCTTAAGATCTTCGAAGAAAACCTGCTCAAAATTGGTGCGCTCATGGCAAAAAGAAAAGGCTCCGTCGTTTACGGAATCGGCCCGTTCACAGATCTTAGCAGTAAGTGCAAGACAATCAGTAAGAATTCTTGAAATTTGGCAACGTTGGGCTTTGCCTTTGTGAATGGATGTAGGTGAGATAATCGATATCTATCAATTCTAAGTGAGAGAGACTGCCTCACAAATAACCAGTGTTCTACAATAGAGTTAAATCCAGAAAATTCGGTGCTGAAAATTTCAGAGAATCGCCACTAACCCCTGGTTATGCGACATTTCACCGCGAATTACGCTTTTTTGCTCACAAATCGGCCGTCGGGATACCCGAACCCTCCTGTTTTCAAAATGGCGGCGTTAGCACAAGGCGGATTCATGGGGACTTTCAGTATGTTCATTAGGGGGTCCAAGTAGTCTTCTTCGACACCGCCGCTAACGTCACTGCCCTGGTAAAAATTGGCAGTAGAATCTGTGTTCCAAAATACCATAGACTTACGGCCGGCTGTAAGATTTCCAATAGCTTCTATAGCCGGCTACACAATTTCTTATAGCCTTTTATAGCCGATGGCGATTAAGCAACTCACAGCCAGGCGATAAAGTGTATGCTAAAAGTCACTAATTACGGATGCTAGGACTTAGTGAGTTTTTGGACCACTGCTCTCTTTTTGAGCCGTAGTATCTTGATTTATTTTGCGAGGAAAGCTCCGTACTTTCGATGGATGCCTGCCATTCCTAATGTATTAGAGCGCCTTCAGTTTCGTATGCAAATACCTACTGTGCAGTACCTCTGGTGTGAAATAGTTGCTTCAAGCGCCGTGGCACGCTGCGGTGCGGCAGGCTGGCAGCCAGCGCGAAACGCGCATTGGCGCCTACAAACCTAACAGGGATACTTCACGCGTTGCGCAATGCGTGAAGTATCCCTGTTAGGTTTGTAGGCGCCAGTGCGTCGCCGCTCCGCTTTGTGTTAGGCTCTAATGTTTAATCTGGCGGAGTCAGCGTAATTCAACTCATGATTTTGAAATGTTTGCACATCCTGTATGGATTATTCTCGTTTTAATTGATGAAAAAAATATGTATCAAAGGAAAATATAACGTGTGTTTTGTAAATATTAAGGTGGTTCCGTATCAAACTTAATGATTTCCAAAGCACACGAATTTCTACACAATTTCTTATAGCCTTTTATAAAAAAGCAACAGCCAGGCGATAAAGTGTAAAGCCCGGCGATAGGAATTGTAGCCCGGCTGCATAATTTTGTATCGCTTCGTATAGCTCGGCCGTATTATATTCGCCGCATTCTACAGCCAGCTATATGCTTTTCTTTAGCCTTCTTTAGCCGGCTATAAGAATTCCTATGGTATTTTGAAACGCAGCTCTTATCGCCAATTTTTACCAGGGTGACGCTTTACAATTCCCGTTCATTCTTACCACCCTTAACTAACGGGCACATCCCTTCCTTCCCACCTGCATCTGGTTCCGTTTGGTAGATATACGTCAAATTAAGAGGCTTGGCTCTCGATATGGGTAAAACTCCGGTTGAATCAAGAATATTTTTTCGTGTCAAATTTTTCAAGAGTCTGAAGTTCTTGGACTCTGAATCCAAGAGACTTTTTTCCAGTGTGAGAGTATGACTCATAGAATGCTTTTCACAGGTTTGCTGTATCTATAATATTCGCGAAAGTAAATGACAGCTAAACATATTTACTGGGAGAATCTCTTATTTTCTTTTATAGTGAGAAACACCACGCATTCACAGTCTCTCCATCACACGATGGTGCTTATCCATCATGTTTTGAATGGGTCAGTTGCTCTCGTAGCAGATTTGTATTGGTGCTTGATTCTTCTAGATTAGCTAAAAATAATAAGATCCGTCCAAACAGCAACTCCTTAAGTTCAATATTAACCGAGATATCGCCCTTTGAAAAATCACGTGCTTGACGTCATCCGACGCGGTAGTGACACCCTCGCATTCTTCCATACCTTGCGATCCTCCGAGTTCCACGCTGAGTAACCAGTGCAAAGCATCACACATACTGATGAAAGCGAGGGGGAAGAAACCAAGAGCGTCAAGCTATGGCGAAGAATCGATTGTGAAGGTGTTCGTTGCGAACACTGTGTATCGATCCTTTTTCATAGGTTTAAAGGAAAGATCAATCGATATATCGCAAAGCAGGCCACGCCACTGGCTGACTGCTACACTGAAAAAAAATTCTCGGCGTTTCTACCAAGGTCCGTTGGTACCTTTACCATCTCACTTTTTTTACCAACTATTGGTAATTTTTCCAAGACAGATCGGTGAACTTACCTAAAAACCGGTATTTTTACTGATTTTTTCAGGTAAGAATACCACTTTTATTGGCAATCGATTCCCGGTAACTTTGCCATTTTATCTCGGTAATTCTACCACAGTCGATAAAAAAATATTGGCGTTTTTACCAAGGTCCTACCGGGAAAGTTCAATAATTTTACCGAGATTTCTCGGTAAACTTACCAATTCCATTAATGGTAATTTCACCAAGAAAAAAACTGGGATCAAATAGAACCCTGAATTCTTGGTAATTTTACCCTTTTCATAGTAAATAAACCGAGATTTTTTTTTTCAGTGTACATCATAGTACACCATACACCATGTTGAATAACCAGTGCATTTGCGTGACACCGACTAATGAAAGCAAGGTGGAAGAAACCAAGGGTGCGTCACTATACCGTGGTGGATGACGTCAAAAACCCGACTTTTCAAAGGGCAATAAGGGGGGGTTAATAATGAACGTAGAAAGCTATTTGGATGGATTGTACCATCTTTAGCTAATCTAAAATAATAAAGCATCAAAACACGATTTTGTTACCAGCGCAATTGATATACAGTAGATATCGGTTAATACGACATTCAAGGGGTCACGGGATTTCGTCGTATTAGCCGATATGTCGTATTAACCGTTGTCGTATTAACTTATGGAGTTTCGCCGGGGAAAACGAAATCCGTCGTATTAGCCGATATGTCGTATTAACCGATGTCGTATTAACCGATATCTACTGTATTTCCCCTAGAGTGTGCCTCACTCTCATTACATCATAGATTTTCACTGATTTTAGGGGAGGAATTCGTTGAAAAATACATCGGAAAGCAGCGCCCACCGCGCGACTTATCCGACGAGGACGACGAGAGCGGTCAGCTGCAGACTCGGATGTTGGGAAAAGGAAAAGGAAAAGGAAAAGGAAAAGGAAAAGGAGAAGGGGAAGGAGAAGGAGAAGGGAAAGGAGAAGGAAAAGGGAAATGGACAAAATCGAAATCTCCGCCGCGGAGGAAAACGACATCCGGCTCTCGATCTCGTGCTCGGTCACTGTCACCCCCGAGATCATCTCCTCGATCATTTCTCCAACGGACAGCTAGCGGACATCGGAGATTCCGTCCGGCCAAAGAATGGGATCCTGAGTATCTACCCGTGGCGAATGGGATGTCGCGTCGACGACACAACTTAAGAATGAACCCGGACCCAGACCCGGACGCAGACGCATTCAGCGAGGAGGGAGTTCCCATGATATTCGGGAGCTCCCCCATAGGGGACCCCATCGAAGATTGGCGGATACCCGCTCAGCTTTATCCTCCTGTGGAGCACCAGGTGTGTCATGATACATTCCTCTTCTTCTTCTTCTTCTTCTTCTTCTTATTCTTCTTCTTCTTATTCTTCTACTTCTTCTTCTTCTTCTTCTTCTTCTTCATCATCTACTTCTTCATTTTCAATTTCATTTTCATCATCATCTTCATCTTCACCTTGATCTTCATATTCATCTTCTTTTTCTTCTTCTTCTTCTTCTTCTTCTTCATCATCTCCATCTTCTTCTTCTTCTCCCTCTTCTTTTTCTTCATCCTCTTCTTCTTCTTCTTCTTCTTCTCCTTCCTCTTCTTATTGTTTCCATTTGTTTCCCTCCCTCTCCTTTTTATCTCTTTTCTTTTTCCTCATCTTCTTCATTCTCTTTCTCTCTGTCTCCCTCCATTAATTCTCCTTTCATCCAGTCTCTTTCTGCTTATCCTTCACATCATTATTATTATTATTCTCCTTATTTCCTACTAAGCTTCTTCATTCTCTTTTTCTCCGTCATCTTCTATTAGTTCTCCTCTTTCTTCCATTCCTCTTCTCGGCTACTTCCGTCTTATTACTCTTCCATTCCTTCTGAGTATCTACCCGTGGCGGGTGGAAGGTTGCGTCGACACAACTTAAGAATGAACCCGAACCCGGACCCGGACCCAGACGCATTCCTCAGCGAGGAGGGGGTCCCCATGATATTCGGGAGCTCCCCCATAGGGGACCCCATCGACAATTGGCGGATACCCGCTCAGCTTTACCCTCCTGTGGAGCACCAGGTGTGTCGACGTGTAAAGGGGGGATCAACGTGCTCAATGGTGATCCCTATCTAGGATTTGGATCAAAGCACGAAGAATGGAAATGTTGCATGTGTGAGGAATTTGCAATTTGACCATTGATTCTTATGTAAAAGTTCGCGAGAAACACGATGGTGCCACTGGTTTTCTCTGAGATCAGCTCCCAAGCTCAAAACAAGCTCTCGAGCTGAGGCCAAAATGGAGGGGATATTCCACCCTACCCTGAGAGTCCACCGCTACATCAAGACAAACTCTCCATGCAAAGATTGGGAGCAAATACATTAGCAGGGTTGCCGTGTTTTCAGTTTTGGAGTCCCCAAATAAAGTGGCAGCTCCCTGTCAATGTATTTGCTCCCTACCTTTGCATGGAGAGTTTGTCTTGATCGAGAGGTGGACTCTCAGGGTAGGGTGGGATATCCCCTCCATTTTGGCCTCAACTTGAGAGCTTTTTTTGAGCTCGGGAGATGATTTCAGAGAAAACCAGTGGCACCATCGTGTTTCTCCCAAACTTTTACGTAAGAATCAACAGTCAAATTGCAAATTCCTCACACATGCAACATCTCCATTTAAAGATTGTCATAGACGGAGGATATCTGTTACATTGCGTTGTCTGGCCTCGCCATGGGACATTCGGGGACGTTTATTTAGAGCTTAAGTAAATTGTGTAATCAAACATTACGGTTTTGATGCCACAGTTGTATTTAAGGGCTATCCGAAGAAAATTCCGTCAACACAGATGCGCTCGTAGGTTCCTTAGATATGATACCATAAAATAAGCAGAAATTTTATTAACAGCGGAAACCTCCGTAACAGTTGGTCGGGAAATTTTGTTGACTAATGACAAGAATAAATCAAGATTAATAATGCTACTAAGTATATTGAACCAAGAAAGAGCTAAGTTTATGCTCTGCAAGTGGAGGATGACGCAGTTACATTAATCGTTTAAGAAGCTATAAAAAAAGCCTCAAAATGGGACTTATTAGTGTTGTGAATTGCTCTTACTCTTGTGGAAGTGAACATGATTGGACCACTAGCCAAGGTACAAGTTTAAGCATTCTGATACATGTTTCTTAACCAGAATTTTACTTAGAACACGATTCGCGGAACGAAAATCACTGAAACTAACCCCTAACGGAGATAGTAACATTTTTATTTCACATTGGTTGCGAGGAATTTGAACTGCCCGCTCACAAGAAACTCAAAGCTCTACTTGAGTCGAATCGCGCACTACAACGGTTTCAGCAAGCTTCTCGATCGAACAATGTTCCTTTCCCACCATGTGTTTTTCAAACTATAAGTAATTTGCTGTAGCTGAGCCAAAGCGTCAAGATTCAGGATGCCAGATTTTTTTATCGCAGACACGCTCATGATAACGTTTAGTGCGCGATGCGAATCACGTAGAGTATTGAGTTTTCATGAGCGGGTGGTTTCAATTCACGCACCAAGAATCATTAAATATCTTTGGAAGGAGTTGATTTCGGTAATTTTCGTTATGCGCATCGTGTTTTACGTGAAATTTTGGTGGAGAAACATGTATCAGAATGCTGAAATTCGTGCCTTGTCTAGTGGTCCATTCAACTCGTTCTTTTCTGGACCTAGAACTTGTTTGTTACGTTCGAAACTTGGACTTCATTTTTTCTAAATTTTTCCTGAAAATAATTTTGTTCGCAGGACCAGGGCGATAAAAAATGCGGCAGCTGTTGGGCGTTCGCAGCTTTGGGGGCTGTGGAGATGCACTGGGCTATTGAAATGGACAGGGTAATTATGCTCTCAAAACAAGGTAAGTTTGCACAGTCACGTACACTGCTAATTCAATTTTCTCAAATTTAAAGCTTAGGAAGAAACAAAAAAAAAGGCAACTTCTGTAACATTTTTGTTTTCATAAAGAATACTGAGCACACATGTAGATTATCCTTTACTCCAACTTTTTCAGTAATCATCCATCCTTAATTTCTTTAGAATAATTAGGTCTCATTATTACGGACCCATACTCAAAAAACAAAGTAAAAATGTAATCTGGCATCCTATCTATAAAGTTTTTCATCCGAAGAATAAATGGATCGCATTTAGCAAAAAGGAACCAACACGATTACAGTGTTGTAAACATGATATTTCTTCAAAATTTTCTAGGAAAAAGTTCCAAGAATAGCAAATATGTTTTACCTCCTGTCAAAAAATTGTTAATTTTCAAGGAAAATGACACTGTGCAAATATTAATACTAAACATAAGTGATTTTAAAAGGAAAGAAGAAGTTGCACCATTTTGAAAACACACCGATCGCGCCGGTTCCTTGTGCTAAATTGGATCCAAGTGTAATGCATTTTTCAATAGAGATGTTGCATGTGTGAGGAATTTGCGATTTGACTGTTGATTCTCACGTAAAAGTTTGCGAGAAAAACGATGGTGCCTCTGGTTTTCTCTGAAATCTACTCCCAAGCTCAAAAAAAAGCTCTCAAGTCGAGGCCAAAATGGAGGGAATATCTCACGCTATCCTGAGAGCCCAACTCTACATCAAGAAAAACTCTCAATGCAAAGATACGGAGCAAAAACATTGACAGGGCTGCCACTTTATTTGGGGACTCTAAAATTGAAAACACGGCAACACTGCTAATGTATTTGCTCCCTATCTTTGCTTGGAGAGTTTGTCTTGATATAGACGTGGACTCTCAGGATAGCGTGGGATATCCCTCCATTTTGGCCTCAACTTGATAGCTTTTTTTGAGCTTAGAGTTGATTTCAGAGAAAACCAGTGGCACCATCGTGTTTCTCGCGAACTTTTACATAAGAATCAATAGTCAAATCGCAAATTCCTCACACATGCAACATCTCCATTATAAACCACTATTTCTGGCACATTTTATGAACAACGTATTATGCTACTAATTACACCATGGGGATGCGTGATTTTACGGTAGATTCAGTAACATTATAGTTCCTTGTTGCAAAATGTAGTCCTCTCGCAAAAATGTAGAGTGGAGCTATGACGATCTTGCTTCGGATGATAGCATGGACCTTGCGACGCACAGTGGATCGAGACAAACAGTAGGAGAGGTTGGACAAAATTTGAAATTTTTAAAAGCTCAGAGCTCCATCTAAACAAAATGTTGAGGTTCCAAAAGTGGCTCCATTGGTTTCCTCGTGAAATTTTCTTCGAGGAGCACCCCTTAAAATTCAAAATGTGACGAAATAAACGTCAATATTTGCAGTTTCAGTCAAAAATTTCATGTTCGACCTCGTTAAATTGACTCGATCCATTGTGCGACGCACAGTGCCGAGACGCACTTTCGAGTACGCCACGAAACTTAGTTCGCCTTCAACTGAACGAGTAGGCGAAATTCGATAGCTCGCGTTAAAATAGTTGTATTCTTCTAGCTTGCACGGCGTTATTAAAGGCTTTAAATAATCGAGCATGGCACCTAGTACGTGGTCTGTCCGGAAAGTATCAGGACTTTTTGATTATCTCGGAATGTAATGCATATAATGAGCTGAAACTTGGGTTGGACTTTGCCAATGTCCATTCCAATGCAGCCACACAATCGGGCTTTCACACCTTTAATCATTCGATTGCAATTAACTGATCAAAGTGTGTGTGTCAAGTGCTATCGTCGCGTTTTTTTATTTTTCGTGAAATGACCGAGCGTGAAGATCAGAGAATTTGTATTAAATTTTGCTTTAATCTAGAAAAAACTGCCAAGGAGAACATGGAAATGAATCGGAAAGCTTTTGGCACTGAATCTATGAGCAAGAGCAATATTTATGAGTGATATGATCGCTTTAAATCGGGTCGTGAAACAGTCGCTAGTGATCCGCGGTCCGGGAGACCTTCGTCGACGAATTCTCCCGATAATGTGGAAAAAGTTCGGGAAACTGTTGCCCAAGACAGTCGGTTAACCATGCGGGAACTGGAAAAGCAGCTAAATATCCCGAAGACCGTCGTTGCGGAAATTTTAACTGAAAAACTCGGGCTCCGTAGAGTGGCAGCGAAATTTGTGCCAACGCTCCGGCTCATTCCTCCTGTCTTGTGCAACAGTTTTTGGGCAAAGCTCGGTATTCCTCTGGTTCCACATCCTCCATACAGTCCTGACATAGCTCCTTGCGACTTTTGGCTGTTCTCAAAGATGAAATCTCCAATGAAAGGGACTCGATTTGACTCCATCAATGACCCAAAAGAGAATACGACGAGAGCGCTGAAGGACATCCCCAAAGGAGTGCTTTTTGGACTGTTTTGAACAGCTCAAAAATCGCTGGAACAAGTGCATTGTGTCTTACGGAGAGTACTTCGAAGGAGATTAAAGCCACAATGTCATAGGTAAGCTCGATTTCTCAAAATCTAAAAAGTCCTGATACTTTCCGGACAGACCACGTACATACATTACTCGTGGAATACAGTTTGCGACGGTTGGATTCACACTCTTTTTTAAGATTGCTTAAATTTATCACAATCAAAATTTACTTTAAAAACTCAGAGCTTCCCTTTAGAGGTTGTGTGTTCCTTTGCTGAAGAGGACGGGCAGCGAACTCGTCGGAATGTGTACCATAGTGGCTTGGCGTGCTTTGCGATATATCGATTGATGCACCATTTAAACCTTTGAAAAAGGATCGATAAACAGAGACTTAATTTGCAACGAAAACCTTAATAATCGATTCTTTACCCCGATTTCAAATGGTAAAATATCGATAATCGATCATTCCCACCTCGACACTGATGCTTACGGTGTATTAAACAAGTGAGAGGAAGCCCTGAGTTTTAATTTAAGATCTTAATGTATTTCAAACTTTTTCTGTTTTTAAAATTTTAGCCTTTTTTCCTGATTAAATTTTGCGCGACTTGAAAAAAGCTTGATTTACGTCAAGGTTTGGGGAAAATGACCGGGTTATTCATTTTTTCTGCAACCTGATCGTTGAAAATGTGTGTGAGAGAGATATAAATTCTAACCCTGACCAATGCTTTGTTTGCAGCATGCCTAGTAGTCTATTCCATTTTATTCTATTCGTCTCATTTTTTCTTTCTCTTTCGTTAAAGTCTCTTGGCAATTTGAGTGCATGCAATAAACTGCAAAGTAATGAACCGAGAGTAACGAGTAAAGTGAAGTTTTAATTCCTGCCCTATTTACTACATTCTTGCCTTGCCGCTGATGTGCATACGGCAGATAAAACAATTGAGGGGAGGCTTTGAAGTTTAATCTGAGATCTTAGCGCATTTTAAACTTTTCCTGTTTTTAAAGTATTATAGCCTTTTTTCCTGGTTAACATTTGTGTGACCTGAAAAAGGCTGGATTTTCGTCAAGGTTTGGAAAAAACTACGGGGTCCATCATTTTTTCTGCAACCTGATTGTTGAATATGGGTGTAGGAGATGTCACCACCTTATCCGGCCAAAGTATCACAAGCGCCATGCAACGTTTAAAAATTTCCGCCGCCATTTTATTTTTTTACAGAGAAAGTTCACGAAGCTGGTCCGAAAATTTTGCTGATTTTCTTTGTGCTGCGGATAAAATTCAGTAAAATTTTCAAACAGATTCAACCCAATATTTCTGTGTAAAAAAAATAAAAAGACGGCGGAACATTTTAAACGTCGCATGGCACTTGTGATACTTTGGCTGGACGATGATGTATAAATGCCAACCCTGTCCAGCGGCCTGATTGTCGCATGTCTCGATCTAGAGGTTTATTCCATTTTATTTAATTCGTATCATTTTTTCTTACTTTTTCGTTAAAGTCTCCTAGCAGTTTAAGTGCATGAATTAAACTGCAAGTTTAATTTTAATGAAGGAATGTGAACAAAGATGCATTAGATCCAACCGTGACGAGTGATCAGTGGCGTGGCGTGGATAATCGATTATCGATATCTCGCCATTTGAAGCTATGGTAAAGGATCGATTACTAAGGTGTTCGCTGCGAACACCCTGATAATCGATCTTTTTTCATAGATTTAAATGGCATAACAATCGATATATCGCAATTCACGCCCCGCCACTGCGAGTGATCGATTTTAGAGAGCGACTCGATACTTGAATCCAAGTCAATGTGACAAGACATAACCAGGCCCTGTCTTAACCATGCAATAAATCGCATTTCGATGTCTTACTACAGGGTTATCCAAAAGTCACTGACCACCCCTGTAACTTTTTTCCAAATTGAGATAGAAGTTTGAAACTTTGGGAATGTTCCTCGGTCTAAAGTAGCGACTTTTTGGTCCCCCCAAAATTTTGGGGGGCGGAGGCTAACTTTTTTTTTCAAATGGCAACCCCCCCTTTGTGATACCTCATTCGAAAGATAATGAAAAAAGAAAATTTTTGGCGCAAACCGCAAGTCAAAATGTTGATTTTTGACAAAATGGCGGGCGGTCAAAGTTCAAAATGGCGGAAATTTGGCATCCCGTTTTTTATAGGCGGATTGGTCTGAAACTCAGAATCTTAGGGTTTTTTGGGACGAGAAAGACGATTCTGGCATCGGTTTTCCAGAAAAGTCAGTCCTTTTCAAAATGGCGGCGGTCAAAATGGCGGCCTAGAGCGAGAAGTGGATATTTACGCTGCTTATCGTTGGATTTGCATGTAACTTGGTATCCGGGGGTATTTCGGCACGAGAAGAACGAATCTTTCATTGGATATCTGAAATCCCGACGAATTTCAAAATGGCGGCTAAAAAGTGGCGATAAATCAGTTTTACGGCTGTTTACCAATGGATTTGCATGAAATGCGATATCGATTATTTAGTATTTCAAGAATTAATGAAAGATTTCTTTTTATCCAGCCAAAAATCACAAGGATATCGAATTTCATGCAAATCCATTGGTAAACAGCCGTAAAACTGATTTATCGCCACTTTTTAGCCGCCATTTTGAAATTCGTCGGGATTTCAGATATCCAATGAAAGATTCGTTCTTCTCGTGCCGAAATACCCCCGGATACCAAGTTACATGCAAATCCAACGATAAGCAGCGTAAATATCCACTTCTCGCTCTAGGCCGCCATTTTGACCGCCGCCATTTTGAAAAGGACTGACTTTTCTGGAAAACCGATGCCAGAATCGTCTTTCTCGTCCCAAAAAACCCTTAGATTCTGAGTTTCAGACCAATCCGCCTATAAAAAACGGGATGCCAAATTTCCGCCATTTTGAACTTTGACCGCCCGCCATTTTGTCAAAAATCAACATTTTGACTTGCGGTTTGCGCCAAAAATTTTCTTTTTTCATTATCTTTCGAATGAGGTATCACAAAGGGGGGGTTGCCATTTGAAAAAAAAAGTTAGCCTCCGCCCCCCTAAATTTTGGGGGGACCAAAAAGTCGCTACTTTAGACCGAGGAACATTCCCAAAGTTTCAAACTTCTATCTCAATTTGGAAAAAAGTTACAGGGGTGGTCAGTGACTTTTGGATAACCCTGTATGATAAATGCATATCAGCTCGTTGGTAAGAATACATTGACGAGTAGAATGGTTTATTACTAGATACACCTGCTTTCATAACTACTTGTATACTTTGAAGTGCTCTCCTGAAAATTTGTGCGTTTTTTTCGACTTTAGGTACACTTTTCCCAAAATTATCTAACCTATTGAGGGTTCATTCTTGTGTAAAAATTTCGGATTGCTCAAGCTCTAAAGCCCAACTTGTTTTAAATTTTGATTTATAATCAGGGTATTTGTTAAATTTAAATGAACAAAAGAAACTGCAAAATTTCACAGGTTTTTTTTTTTTTTAAACCAAAAAAATCCAACAATTCAAAAAGTTTACCTCAACATTTTTATTCACTGAAAAAAAAAATCTCGGTGTATTTACTAAGAAAAGGGTAAAATTACCAAGAATTCAGGGTTCTATTTGATCCCAGTTTTTTCTTGGTAAAATTACCATTTATGGAATTAGTATTTTTTTTTTTTTTTTTTTTTTTTTTTTTTTTGGTGAGGGGAAAAATTCGAACCAGTGCCCCCATCACAGGGGTCACCGAGGCCTAGCCCTCAGCACCCCCCATGAAAGGGGCCCATCGAATACCGGTACGGCAGCGACCATCAGCCGGCGAGAGGCCGTCGGAACGACCCCGAGCCGACCAGTGACACCGCTGAGAGATGGAAAATCCGGTTATGTGGGGTTAGATCACGCCGCTGTGTTCCATACCCACTAAACGACCCCTCCAGGCCACACCCCGTACAAGTGTGGCCCGTCGGGCACTCTATCCTCCCGTCGGATGTCCCTAAGGCACTCTTCGAACGGCAGTTAACGGCCCCCGGGAGGCCGCCCCCCCCCACGCGGGAGGGGGGTCCCCCCGTCCCCCAAGACCGATCTGCCGAAGCCATCATTGTACCCGGAGTGAGAGGCGTTGGAGGGGAACCTGGGCCCAAGCACTGAACCCTGCGGCAGCCCCCCAAAGGGCTCAGGAGACCGAGAACTGGAGGGCTGGGAGGGCAGAACCAGCTATGTCTCGCTCAACCCTCGAGGCACCCTACCTAATGCGGCCCCGGAAGGGGCCAGTCTACGTGACTCGACTCCGCGGGTGCGTCGTGCCCGATATCCCCAATTGGATAGCCTGCGGTAAAACAAGAAGGTATCCCTGATCTCGAACAAACAACAAATCGCCGCATTTGTTGAGAGGCCCAGAAAAGGGAGGAAGGTGCCGGGGTTCACTAGCGAACTACCCCCGACCAACTCGGGTGCGCGGGTGCGTCAGACCCGAATCCAAGGGAGGACCCCTGCGCGGTTAGGGCCCCACTGGCGGGAAGACCGAAAAAATCCCTCCGATGGGACCCCGGGGCGGGCCCCGTTGGTGGTAAAAGACTGAGAAAACCCTCCAACGTGACCCAATTTCCAAGAGTTGTGACTAATTGGACGTATTTCTACGAAACAGACCTATGTGGAGGTGAGAAATATGGGGTGTGCTCGTTAGTTCTCTTTGCGTAAGAGTGAGTGAGAATAATAAAGCGCCAGTGACGTCAGCGGCAATGATCGAGAGCACGCGCGAGGGGGAGATCGTCGCCGGGGCGCTTTAACTCATGAGCCCTGTCCACAACGCTCTCTAGCTATGCCCGCGGCTCATGAATCTCGCATTCAGTTGGCACATAGGTCTGTTTGATAAAATGTAAAATCCCGCTTTTCCAATTCTTCAAAAGGAATCACGCCCACTTTTACATTGCTTCTTATGCAGCTTTCTAGAGCACATTCTTCGCAGATTCCAAGATACTGGTTCTAATCCTGCATAACGCCGACGACTTCAGCCACTTTTCACTCACATTTTCACAAAATTTTCACTAAATTTACTTAAATAAGCCGGAGCTGTACAGATGGCAGCCATCTCCGTTCCCCGCGCTGACGTCACTCCGGTAAAATTATTGAACTTTCTCGGTAATTTTACTGGATCTTGGTAAAAACGCCGATATTTTTTATCGACTGTGGTAGAATTACCAAGATAAAATGGCAAAGTTACCGGGAATTGATTACCAATAAAAGTGGTATTCTTACCTGAAATAAACAGTAAAAATACCGGTTTTTAGATAAGCTTACCAGTCTGTCGTGGTAAAATTACCAATAATTGGTAAAAAAAGTGAGATGGTAAAAGTACTAACGGACTTTAGTAAAGACGCCGAGAATTTTTTTTCAGTGTTTATGACACATCTGCATACAAAATTTTAACGTTCTGGGACAAATATTTCTTTAGAAAAGTGTACCTAAAGTTGACTAATATTACATGGAATGAGATAGGACTTCGCCAAGCTTACCTTCATATAAAATCATGAGAGGAGAGAGTAACACAAAACGCCTGAATCACGAATCGCTTCGAGGGCTTGAACAGCAAAGCGGTCAGGTGGCTGCATCCAAATTCCATTTTGCTTTTTTCGCTGGTAATATATTCTTTAGTTTCCACGTAACAATTTAATCAGCCCAAATTATGTAAATGAAATAAAAGCGAAAGCACGGGGTACTAGAGGGTACAGGCTGTAAATAAAAATAATTTGGGCAGGATGTTTCGGGATTATCATACCCTTTTTCAACCGCCGAAAAAACAAAACAAAAAATTAAAAATCACACATAGATGAGCCGCCGCTTAACAGCGTAACTGGCTGGTTTACAGATTTTGTCATGGGAACGAAGTTCCCCATGATATTACAATCGTTCCGTTGCTATCGCTATGGGATTCCATATGCCTCTGCGACCTTGAGCGTTTCGCCCAGTCTTCGATTTTTGGTTTATTTTCCGATGTATCAAAAACCGTTGTATTTTTTAGCCAATCATGTCTCTACGTAAAGTTGTGTTGATTTCTAAAATTCGCTTTCAGCGAGTTTTTTTTTCCACCTTGAGATGTCGTGTCTGACTGGTAAATCTGCACAGAACCACGAAGTTCCGAATTTGGGCAAATTCTTTTTTTTGGGAGGTTCCGATTGGTTATTTTTCGCCATCACGTTGCTCTTGAGAAGCCGCCATTATCCCACCTCAAATTTTAAACATAGATATAAAGAAATAATAACCATCGTACAAGGTGGAAAATTGCTCTGGAGGACCCGTTACGGATATATGAACCAAAATCAGAACTCGATTGATGGATTTAATCCATGAATACAGAAATATTGCCTCAGTTTACTGCCGCGATAGCAAATGCATGCTGAGATGAACCTTGTGACACATGAAAGCATAGGCAAATAATGTCTCACAGAGAAATGCGCTTAATTCGTTGTCTCACATTACCGCAAGGGCCGAACCGCGCCGAAACTTCAAGGACGCCTTTTGTGAAGCCCCGCTCAGCATCCGAGATCCCTTAATTGTTCTTTTTTCTCCCAATCGCAACGGGTGCCGAGATAGCTAAGTCATCTTCGAAACCACTCTATCGCTTCGTCGGTATTCCATTTTACACGAGCGGGGGTTCGAATCTCGTAGGGGACAGTTAATTTTTACTGGTTGTATTGAATGTTTTAGACCAATAATCTAACAATAATTAATACTTGGCAACTTAGGAAGCACATAGGTGCCTTATGATGCGTATTCGGGCATATGTGTAGAGTAAAAATATCATACGTAGGGTGTCCCAAAAGTACCGGGACTGGTTCTGTAACTTCAAAAGTAAGATAGATACAGACATGATTTTGGTCTCATTTTAAAGATCAAGTCAATACCTATCGATTAAAACCAAGATCAGCTCAATCGAATAAAAATTGACCGAGTTATGACAATTTGAAATTAGTGAGGAAAGTTTACCCCTACGGTTTTTAGGAAGATTTTTCGCTTACCAGGATTCAAAAAGTTAATATTCGTATCCACTTTCCTCCGAATCTTCCATAACTTCCTTTTGCTTTTCAAAGTACCGTACATCAAACCGGATGCAATTTTTCATGCGCTCTTGCCACTTATCCAACATTGTTTTCCTGCATTCTTCCTCTGGGATGGAGTTGAAGAAGTTTTGAATTGCATTCTGGATTTTTGTCTTCGATACGAATCTTCGTCCGCGAAGCTCCTTTTTAAGCGTAGGAAACATCCAAAAATCACATGGAGCCAAGTCAGGGCTATAAGGGGGATGAGGGATTGTTTCAACTCCATTTTTACTTATAAATTCACGTGATAAGCTCGATGTTTGAGGCCGCGCATTGTCTTGATGGAGTATCCACGAAGCTTTCAAGTCCGACCGTTTCCGGGAAATGTGCATTCTCAACTCCTTTAGTACTTTGCAATAATACGCACTGTCAACTGTTGTGTTTGATGGTACAAAATGTTGATAAATGACACCTCGAAAATAAAAAAACACAATAAGCATCACTTTATCGGCCGACTTTTCGATTTACGGCGATGAAGAATCTTCCTTAAAAACCGTAGGCGTAAACTTTCCTCGCTGATTTCAAATTGCCATAACTCGGTCAATTTTTATCTGATTGAGCTGATCTTGGTTTTAATCGATAGGTTTTGAGTTGATCTTTAAAATGAAATCAAGATCATGTCTGTATCTATCTTACTTTCGAAGTTACAGAACAAGTCCCGGTGCTTTTGGGACACCTTACGTATACATATACTTTACGCCGAAAAAGCGAACCTGAAACTTAAATGCGTTAACTTCAGAAAACCATATATAATCCAACGAAAATAAATAATTGGTTTATAGCAGCTTTCCTGTATGCAAAGAAAATAATTAAAAATGTTAACAAGTTGGTTTTTGCAATCGCTAGCGATAGCAATATTCGTCATGGGAACTTTTGCTTGTGGGATATGAAAATGTTAAGGTACAGTTCGTTTGTAGTATCTTCAGGATTGAAGGGGC
>NW_017554966.1:0-69836 GCF_001854935.1 Bemisia tabaci
TGCTACCATTACTTCCACAGCCCTCTACACAGGTCGGCCTCCGGAATCATTAAGAAATTACCTATTTTTCGTTATTTCTCCCTTATGCCTCATTTATGTCAAAATTCCAAAAATATGTATGAGCTTTATGAATAGAAGTTTCAAAATATGCACAGTTTTATAGGGGTTTCTTTTACGGTTAAAGCTGTAGGTAGATTGGAAAGTCACTCCCGCGGCCGGGCGTTTCGCGGGCCTCGAATCTGCCCCGAATCTGTTCTTCTGCTCAGCGATTGGTCAATTCCATCATCGTCATATTTTGGGGTCCAAAATTTGTCGTTAAAGCTTAATAACTTTTTTAATATTTAACTAAACTTAAAAAGGGTGAGCATTACGAGTAGAGCTGAGCATACTCTACCCAAATATTATAGGGTTTTTGGGGTTTACTCTACGACTTAATTAGCGGGAGAGCTAAATGGACCGCAAACCGTGCAGAAAAGCCCGGTCGCGTTGTTTCGTGTACAACTAGTTAGGCAGAGGCCACCCGTCTTTTTTTTTTTTTTTTTTTTTTTTTTTNTTTTTTTTTTTTTTTTTTTTTTTTTTTTTTTTTTTTTTTTTTCATTTGGTCTCGTCATTTTTTAGGGGGAGTTTTTTTTGATTTGGCCGGGGTGGCTACCGCCACCTAGAATTATAAGAAAAAATCTGGGTCATATTTTCAAAATCTGATTGCAGTGGGCTCTTTTAGAGACTATCACCTGTCGATAACCGCAAAAATTATGGAAATCGGTCTAGTAGAACGTTCAAACGAACCATGACAGAAAATAATAATTTACATTGTTTAAATGGGAGAATTCGCAACTTCACTGCGTAATATACACTGAAAAAAAAAGTTCTACTTTTTTTAACTAATGTGGAATAGTAGCTGCAAAATGTTTAATTTAACTCCCTGTGGCTTTAACTTGACGATAGCGGATTATCTAATTTAACAGAAGAGACATGTGTTAAAACTAGAAATGACCGCAAACCGTGCAGAAAAGCCCGGTCGCGTTGTTTCGTGTACAACTAGTTAGGCAGCAGCCACCCGTCTTTTTTTTTTTTTTTTTTTTNTTTTTTTTTTTTTTTTTTTTTTTTTTTTTTTTTTTTTTTTCATTTGGTCTCGTCATTTTTTAGGGGGGAGTTATTTAGATTGGGCCGGGGAGGCTACCGCCACCTAGAATGTACTAATTTAGAGGCTAGACAAACAGGGTCACGGCCCTAGTCAGAAGGTAGAAGAAGAAGAAGAATAATATTTACTGACGGATTGGTAAACTTTTTACACTCTTTGGAAAATCTCAGAAGTTCGCGGCAGTCACTTTCCGATAAGGAACTAAGGGACTTGGTTATTGTATCGAGTGGGGGGTCGAAACGATCGCAAAGGCGGTATACTACGTATACGCGCCAAAATCCCATGCACCTATTGCGACTTTGGAAACGCTGAATTTACGGTTAAAAGTAAGGGGGAGGGGGAGGGGGTTCATAAAGTAAAGTATAAATTTTGTTCAAAATGAGTATCAAGATGCAAAAAATCTGGGTCATATTTTCAAAATCTGATTGCAGTGGGCTCTTTTAGGGACTATCACCTGTCGATAAGGTGAGGTCGGGTAACTGGGCAAGAGTTCGGAGAAAAATTTCAAAATTTCAACTTCATGATTTTCCCCCATCATTATATTGACAGTGGAGGCTACTTTTAAATTTTTTTTAGTAAGTACAACACCTTGTCTAAATGTAGGAAGAGTCAAAAGTCGAATTCCATCTTTCAATTTTTTCCCACAAATTTTCAAAAATTTCCCGTTTTTTTGACCCAGTTACCCAACGTCGTGGGGTAACTGGACTACCCCCCCTTAATTTTTGAGGGGGGCATTATTTTTAATTCTCATTGGCCAGAAGGTGATGTTCTGCTCATGAAGGTTTAAGAAAATGTCATTTGAATGTATATAAACATGTTTAAGTGGTTAAGAATGATGTCGTAACAGTTAGCGGCAAAACAACCCTCAAATCTGAGAATTGAATAACGGTAAAAAAAAATTGTTTCCTTGTAGATAAATGCTTAGAACTTCCTGTATTACTACTTATAAAGTAGTATTGTATACCAGGACACTGTTTGGCCACTTTTAGTGAGATTAAGCATGATACATCTTTAAAAAATGAAAAAAAATTAAGCCGCAAGGCTGATCTGGGATAGAGTCATGCGCCAAAAAGTTCCCTTAATTTTTAAGGGGGGCATTATTTGTAATTCTCATTGGCCAGAAAGGAATATCCTTCTCATGAGGGTTTCAGAGAATTTCATTTGAATTTATATAACCATGTTTAAGTCGTTAAAAGTGATGTCGTAACAGTTAGCGGCAAAAATGTAATTAAGTAATGCTTAAGTTATGCTATAATTGACTTAAGTTAGAAGTTTAGTGTGCTGGGAACCCTGATTATTGGTCTTTGGCACTTAAAAGTCCGCAATAGTCAATTAGTTTTGACATTTTCAGAAGTAAACAAACACCGAAGCACAGCAACCTTGCAATGGGTAACTGGGCAGGTGCCACCACTGCCACCTGCCCAGTTACCTTGGGGTGGGTGCCCAGTTACCCCACAAAGGGAAAAATTTCAAGGTAACTGGGCATCAACCCTTTGCAGCCAGTGCTTTCATCCAATTACGTTGTAATTACTCACACATTACACAAATACATCATACATGAAGATGAATTGTCAAAGTTGAATAAAATACTTGCTAGGAGTGAGATATGAGGCTCTTTTCGGGACCACCTCCGGCGTTGTTTTGAAAAAAAAGCTGTCCAATTTTCTGCACTTCACCATTCACCGTAAAAATTTTTTTTGGGATTATCTTTACATGTTCTAGATGGTTTACGTCATAATGAAGGTATACCAACAGTGAAAACAATTTTTGCACTAATATGGTAGAAATACAGAGGGTACTGCCCAGTTACCCCTCCGCCCAGTTATCTGACCCCACCTTAACCGCAAAAATTATGGAAATCGGTCTAGTAGAACGTTCAAACGAACCATGACAGAAAATAATAATTTACATTGTTTAAATGGGAGAATTCGCAACTTCACTGCGTAATATACACTGAAAAAAAAAGTTCTACTTTTTTTAACTAATGTGGAATAGTAGCTGCAAAATGTTTAATTTAACTCCCTGTGGCTTCAACTTGACGATAGCGGATTATCTAATTTAACAGAAGAGACATGTGTTAAAACTAGAAATGACAAGTTGCTTAAAATGACCATCCAATCAGTTGATGGAATAATTTGTGTGGTTACACCAACAAAGATACGAGTGGATTTAATAAATCTCAAAGACTTTTAGTGACCAGAAGAAATTGTTTAATACAAAGTAAAATAAAGTATTAAGACAATAATTGCAATAGTTTGTTCTACCGTTTGCTAAGTTATACTGAAAAATATATTTGCCGAACCAACGAATTACAAATAGTAAAACTAACCAATTCTCAAAAACGCCTCCAAATGAAGAGTTAGGCAAACAACAGTGGGCGCTATTTGTCATCCCATCACTCCTATCCTTTGTTTTTCTTTGAAAGTCAACAAATGTTTATCCTCTCTTAAATCCTTTGCACAAATCATGAGATTAATTTTATGCATACAAATAAAATCCTAGTCTTCATGCCTAGTTCCCATGCCAGGAAATGTTGATACAAGAAAAAAGGTAGATATTTCAAAAGAAAAGCAAAAACCTTTTAAAAAAATTAGGATGCGATTTGCATACTTACTTTTTATGAAACGATTATTTATACCTAATATGAAGCTCTTATTAAAATATAAAGTTCTGAACTTTGAACACCATGTTTAAAAAAAATATGAATTAAATTATGTTCTTTATTATTATTCTTATTTTATGGCTCTGATACTGAGGATACTCCGAGCGGACCTTGAAAAAAAAATTAAATTTACAGCGCCACATCTTTGAACCAAGAAACCTCGATACAAAACACGTGTTTTAAACGAATAAACCAGAGTTTTTTCATGACTAATGATTTTTTGAAAATCTACCTTTATCTAAGGTGTTCTAAACATTTTTAAAAAAATTGATGCACGTTCTCATAAAATTAAAAAAACGAAAAAGGAAGAAACAGGCGACAAAATATTAAAATTTATTTTTTATTAAATATTCATGTATAATAAAGGTAATTTAGAAAGTAAACCATTTTTAAAATATTTATGATACATATTATTTTTTATTCATATGTAGTTTTTCCAAGTCCAAAAAAATATTTAGCCTTTCGCTCTCACGCATATTTAACAATAAAAATAATCGAACATAATTCTATCACTTATATAGCTCAAATTCTCAGTGCTCAATCAGAAGCCCCGTTGGCTCAATAGGTAGCGCATTCGATTCGTGATAGGCAGGTCCCAGGTTCAAATCCCGATTGGTAGGTCAAAATTTGAAAGAAGGCCACATGCATTGCTGAATAGCAACGGTTCTAAATGTGCGTATGATCTAGTTTTTTCTTTACAATTTATCAAATTAGGCAATTTTTTACAAACATTTCTCAAAATGTCTACCCTCTGATACGTTAAATTAACATTTTCAAAGGATTGATTTTACTCGTGAGAAATAGTAGAATCGAGAATTCTAAATGTCAAGTCGAAACACTTGCATGTGTTGAGGGAAGTATCTGAATGATTGGCATTACTATTCCAAATTAGTCAAAGTACGCTTTTTCACCTTGTTTACATTAACCCGCAATTGATTTGTCACCCAAAATTACTAATTGCAATGGTTCAAACAACGCCGCCTGGGGTTGAAAATATCATTATTTTTTTTTCAGTGTAAAAAAACTTGGGTCATATTTTCAAAATCTAAAAAACGCAGGCTCATCTGGAGACAATTGCCTGTCAATAGCCGCAAAAATCAAGAAAATTGGCCCGGTAGAACGCTAGAACCAGTTATGCAAATTTAGGAGGCCTCGCATGTGATACAATGCAAAAACAAAAAAATGCTGCACAATCTTATCTACAACAAATTCTGCAAACTGTATGGTCTGACATACAATAATAATTTGAAAAAATTAAATACATGAATTTATCCAGGATCTGAACTCCGCAGGGAAGCAACAGCTTTACTTCATTTTTAAATATATAGTTTGACAGATGATCTTAATTTGTTCACGATTTCCTCCATTTTGGACCACTGTGCAATAATAGTAGCGATAATATTGAACTCATTCAATACCCCACTAACCTTCAAATGTGTGTCTCCTCTTCAGCTATATCCATCTCCATACTTGAACTTGACGAATTGCTGATTCTTGTGGACCTCTTAATGTCGAACAAAACATAAAAAAAAACAATTAAATATATAACTAGGAATATAAACACAGTTCCGTAAATCACGAGATTTACGTCCAAATGGTCCATTATGACAGTACCTCAAGACACTCCTCACCTCACCGGATGCGTTACGTACCATGAATGAGGGCTGTAACGCCGGTGACTCAAAGCTATATTAAACGTGCTGGTGGAGAGAATGGCATTTGGGGGGGGGGGGGATGTCGCGCAGGCTCTGCTTGGCATAGGCATCCCTGGTTAAGCTCCCTACCTCACCCGCTCTTCTTAGCCCCACCCCCCTCCCCCGGAAAAATTACCGTTTTTGGGTTATTTTTGGCGCGTATACGTAGTATACCACCTTTGCGATCGTTTCGACCCCCCACTCGATACAATAACCGAGTCCCCTAGTTCCTTACCGAAAAGTGACTGCCGTGAACTTCTGAGAATTTCCAAAGCGTGTAAAAAGTTTACTAATCCATCAATAATTATGATTTAAATTTGTTTCTCATTCTGAGGCTTTCTAGTTTATGTGCAATGAATACCAAGAGTTTACGTTACTTACTAATTACTTACTACGTTACTTACATACGCTAATTTGAGCCATGGGGTGATTTCCTGAGAGCCGATAATATCACGAATTTCTCATAGAACCCTTCAAAAATGGCTTGCTTTTTGGGCAGCCGATTCGGCCATCGAACCGGGGTTTAAATGAAAGCTGATAATAACACAAAGTTCTGAGAAAAACTTTGAGATGAGTAGGAACGGTTTGTAAATAATGAGGAGAGGCGGGCAAAGCGGCTAAAATCCGATCTAACTTCTAACTGTGTCCACACATGGTTTCTGTTCAGCATATCGATACGTAAGTATTTTTACACGTAGAATCCAATGTACACGTCAGAGAGTCGACACATTTTGATTTTTTCGATTTTATACGGAAAATTGATGGTTTTTCGGAATTGAAATTACTTATTATTGTTTCATGAAAAATAAATGCACCCAAAATGAAATTAGCATATTGACTTTTACATATGTGTGCACTCATGAAATTGATTCGTAAATTNGCCATTTTCCTTCAGAATTGATGTGTCGCTTGCCAAAATTTTTGAATTTTGGGTTTAGGCCCTTTAGGCCCTTTGAGGCACGGGTTAAAATTTTTTTAAAATTTTTTCCTTTTAGGGGGTTCATTTAGAGACTACATAGAAACTTTTTAGGGGTTGACCAACTTGATTTTCGCAAAACTCAAAAATAAGATACACCCTACCCTTCTCGTCTAGCCCTCCAGGGGGCGAGGGGAGAGGGGGTCAAAGGTCAAACACGCCGACAGCCATAACTTTTCAACGAAACGACGGATCTACTTGATCTTGGGCTCAAATGGAAGCTCTCGACAAAGCCTTTCATTTTACGTATACAAACGTCTATTTTCGATAATTTTTTAATGTCAAAGAAATCATTGTTTGATTTCTTAAGCCCAAAAAATTCAGTTTTTTGAGTTTTTCTATAATGCGGAACACAGAAATTATTTGAAAAGCCATATTAAATGAAAGCTATTAATTTAAGCTTTAAAACGAGCTATCATTCAACTTGAGAAAACAAATGATTCAAAAGTTATAACCATTCGAAGTTGGTGTGGCGCGCTATTTTCGAAGCGCACGGAGTGTATATTCGCGTGCTTCCCCTCTATCCAATTTCCCACGTGCCGGCTTCAGGCGATAACGGGTGCAGAAAGGTCCAAAGCTCCTTTCACCTAAAGTATGACCAATCATTAATGCAAAATTACTTTTATTTCACGAAAAAAGGGAAATACAAAATAAATCAAATGCGAATAAAGGATAAGATGCTGGCATACATTATATTTACGCCCCTCTTTCATGATTTAATAAGATACACCCTAGAGAAGGGTTACCGGATTTAGGCTTCTCCGATGATCCGTTATGACTCCTGAAAGTATGGATTTAAAATATCTTGCGGCCATTTCCTATGGAAAATAGGACAGTCTCTTTCTCTCTTCCTTGTTGATCTAGTTATTTTGAGAGGAACACTCTTTTGTTCGCTTGACACAGACTGATTTATCATAAAGTTCCAGACAATTCGATACCTATTCATAGATTATTTATATCCCAACTTAAACATTCTTCAGAAAAAAGAGCCGCATCACATTTCTACCGAATCGACGGTGAAACCTCCAAATTACATAACTCGTCTTTTGGTGTTTAAAAATCTCCGCCTCCATTTTATTTTTTTGAGGGAGAATGGTTCAATATCATTCCTTCAAGTTTCCTCAGAGTTCTCTTCCCGCAGAGGAAAAAAATCTCGTTTGTTTTCAAGAATTGACGTTGAGTAGTTTTCCATTTAAAAAGTGTAAAAAGGAATGACAGGAAATCTACAACATTGCAAACCGACGTACATGGTTTGGTAGTTTCACCATCGATATGCCCTTTTTTGCACTGTGTTATAGTAAAAATGACGAATAATTCTTGTTTTTCAGGAGTGCTTACGAGATCCCCGAATCCCTAGGGGTTCGGATCCGTCGAGGTTGCGCTCCAGTGTGCGACATATCCTGGTCCCTCCGGATTTCCTGAAATTTTTGAAGGGTACAGAATGTATATTATATTTTTGATTCCCTAACTTAATATGTTTTTTGTTCTCCTTTTCCTGATGCAGTATTTGTATTAAATGATGTTCCTTTTGCAAATTTTTTTCTTTCAATGCTTTCATATTTTAAGAGACTGTTCTTACATATATTCATATTTTATTTATTTAAAGACATGTTATAAATATTAATCGATATAAATACAACTGTAAGGTCCGGTACCTTGTGATCCTCAACCCTCTATTGCATGAATTAATTTTGGATCATGGATTTAGAAATATTTTTTTTTTTTTTTTGAAAGATCTTGGAAAAAATAGAGTCCCAAAATTTTTTGGGGGCGGGAGGAGACTCTTTCCCCCAAAAATGGCCCCCCAAAGTGGTAATTACATATATATAAGTCCAAGCGACTTTGATAAAAAGAATAAAAAGAGAAGTTACATATATGTGATTCTATGCAACTTTGGTTAAAACCCTAAAGAAGAGTTGTTACATAAAGACATGCGCAAGTACATATCATTAAAAAAGAGAAAATATTAGTCTTGGCAGATTTTAGATATCACTCTTTTCCCCCAAAAATGGCCAGCCAAAGTGGTAATAACATATATGTAGGTCCATGCAACTTTGATAACAAGAACAAAAAGAGAAGTTGCATATATGTGATTCTATACAACTTTGGTGAAAACCCTGAAGAAGAGTTGTTATATAAAGACATGCGCAAGTACATATCACTGAAAAAAGAGAAAATATTAGTCTTAGCAGAGATTAGATATTAGAAGAATACTGTTTTTGCCGGCATAAATCAAATGACAGGCGAATATTAGCCATAATTATATTGGCCACAGTTGGTCGCGTAAATGTATCCAGAAACATTGTTGCACTTTCAAAGAGTTTTTTAAGAAAGAAAATTATTCTGAAATTATTCCAGTTTTTTTTTAAAAAAAATACTATCCAGGAATTATGAGGTGACAACGTGGACAAAAATACTTGTGATAAAAAAACAGAAAACCCCCATAAGGAATGTTATATATTTGTAACATATTAAAGTTTTATTTTTTCAAATATATTTTTCAAATATTATTTGATTATGATGTTAAATATATTTCGATTTTATTTTTGAAAAATATATTTTTTGGATACTCTAGTAACTAACCATACTCAGTAAACTATTTTAAATTTTGAATCGTGTCGAGCGAAAACCGCCAATGCCAAATTTTTCCAGTCTTCATTTTTTTATATCCGGGTTGATAATACTTTTCAGAGTTTCATGCAACCATGAAAAAGGTCTTGGTACTCAATTCAGGGATATTTAAATCCCATAAAGAGCATTTGCAGCGCTCTTACGATTGCGTCAACTTTTGAAGAGCATTACCAACATGAAAAAACTGAAAGCTGGAAAAATGGACGTAGCGGTATTTTTGCACGACGCGCACGATTCAATTATTCTTGACCTTTTTTAAAAAAATATTCTGCCGAGTTTTGTAAAAAATATTGTCGAATGTATTTCAATTTTAAATATATTGAAATAAACAAGATTGATAAAAAGTATCAACAAAATTAGCGAAAAGCCCGTACCTGAAGTCAAGGGTCTAGACTGCGCTCAGCAAAGCGTAGTCCTGGAGGATGGTCAACATATAGAAAGTTGCGAACAATACAAGTTCTTTTTTGTTCCTTTTTCTGATCAATCTCATGTTCCTCCTTCACATTCTTATTGGGAGACCCTTGTATGTTCATACCTTTTTATACCAATGTATCCAAATTTACCTTATCTGATATTTCCGGATTCCGAACCATCCCATTTTTCCAGATCCGTGACGTTTCATCCCGATTAATCCCGGTCCCCCCTCCCCTTTTAATGAGATGTAACCCGGTTTATGCAGATGAATTCCGATTATTCTCGTTTCATTCCGTTTCATCCGTTTTATCTCGATGTAACACGTTTTATCCCGATGTACCATGTTTTATCCATTAGTTTGTCGTTCTATCTTGATGTATCCTTATGAACCCTGACGGGCGTAAGGGCTCGTACACTGTATACTTGTATTATTGGTATATTGAAGGTGTTTCTCATTTCCAAGATAGCGAAGGATCTCGTATGCCCTTCATTGGTCCCAGGAGATCAAAAAATACTGATCAATGCGAGCCGGTTGGGCCTCTTTAAAAATAATTGCAGTTTTGCACAATTGCAGTTTTTCACAAATCATAATTTATTATTGAAAAGCATCCAAATTCCAGTATCAGGTTCTCCATAACTTTGATCTTATGGGCGAGAGGCAACTTTTGGCTGCGATAGAATTGCGCGAATGCTTCCTCTTTTAACTTTTTGGATATGCGTATAGGATTGCGCGAATTTCCCTGGTACTGAAAACTCGCAGACGTTTGCGCGAATAATCAATATTCACAAGGAAGCATTAATCTGGCAACCTTGGTAGTTTGTGGTACTTAGCTACACCAGTAGGGTGAACATTGCAGGGTTAGACACTGTAACAGTTCATTCTCTCGGGAAAAAGGAAATAAAGTTTCTCTCGGGGAAAAAAAATTCTCCGGTAAACAATAAATGTCTCTCGGAAAAAAAAGTTTGTTCTCTCGTAAAGAGAACTTCTCTCAGCCATTGTGCTACACTACAGTGCTCCGCGGCACCCGGCTATTCCGGCCCTGCTCAAAACTACCTATCTCATTCCTAAAAAACTTATCTTTGTACCTGAAAAATGCCTATACTTGTACACGGAGAAAAAAAACTCGTGCGTGGGACCCGAAGTTTAGGTCATATGGATCTCTGAAGTTTTCAGATTGAGCATCTGAACACTTTAGGTCTAGCTGCCGAAGTTCGGATCATACATCTGAAACTTCAGTTCTTACATCTGAAGTACTTCGGTTCTCACATCCGAAGTACTTCGGTTCTCACATCCGAAGTACTTCGGTTCTTACATCTGAAGTACTTCAGATGTAAGAACTGAAGTTTCAGATGTATGATCGAACTTCGGCAGCTAGACCTAAAGTGTTCAGATGCTCAATCTGAAAACTTCAGAGATCCATATGACCTAAACTTCGGGTCCCACGCACGAGTTTTTTTTCTCCGTGTACCTGAACAATCATCCTCGACCCTTAAAAAACCGTTGTTGGTGTAAACAAAAGTATTTTATGTAACCTGAACATGTATAGTACCTAAACCTCTCGTATCAGACTTTTTTCTCAGTTGTATAACGCCTTGTCTCCACGGGCCACGTTTCAAGGGATTTTTTCCAAGTTCGAATCGAAGAGTTGGAACTTTTGGGCTTTTTCACCGTTAAAAAACACAAGAAAATGTCTTCTTTTTCTTATAAGTTGTTTTTTGGGCTCCACAAGGACTCTTTGTTTGTGCTGTGATTAGTATTGACTAATTCAATATTTTTCCCAACTTCGCAAGTGAGATTTTTCCCTGGGACAAGTCCCATGAAACGTCCCGTGGAGACAAGGTCTAAGGTTAGGTAAATTCACGGATGCGAGGGAGATAATGAGGGAATCGCAACATGGAATTTGAAACTCATGGAATTTGAAATTCATGGACCCGGGCCCCTCCCCCAGGGATACAACCCACTTTAAAAAATGCTAGTTCGCTAAATGGGCTAGGTGCGCTGGTAACAGTATCGTGTTTTGATGCTTGACTTCTGTAGATTAGCTATAGTATTCATCTATCTGAACAGCAAGTTTCTACCTAGATACGTTGAATTTTATCCGATATGTCGGGTTATTGACGTCATCCACCGCGGTAGTGCATAACGGTATATACTACCTCAATGGATGACGTCATAAATCGAGTTTTTAAGGCGCAATATGCTCGGTTAATATTCAATGTAGAAAGTTGGTGTTTGGACAAATCTTATTTCTTTTAGTTGGACGTATTTCTATCAAACGGAACTAAGCGCCAATTTGAGTTCCTTTTGAGGAATTTAGAATCCCGGATAGCGCGTTCTGTCAAACGGACCTAAGCGCCATGGAAAAGCATTGCGAGTATAGGACGGAATAAGCCGGACGCCCGATTCCGCCGCCAATCCAGGCCCCCTCTACCTTCCTCACCCCATGGCGCTTATGTCGGTTTGATAGAAATACGTCCAGTTGATGTGCAAGAATGAAGCACCAAAACACAATTCTGTGACCAGCGCGACTGACCCATTGATACAGCTGCTTGGAAAAAAAGGTGTTTTCGTTGGTAATCGACTAAGGAAACCGAATTTGATAGTCTCGTAGCCCCGTAGAGTACATAGAGTCGTAATAGAAATGGGAGAGCTGGCGCCATGTTCTGCTCTACGAGTTCTGAGCCCGGTGTGCGCCGAGTTCGGGTCACTTTTTCGATACATGTTCGATCCAAAATGGCGGTGTGGAATACGTGATGATTCCTATATTCTTTGTTTACATTGGATGGCTGGGTATACCCGTGTATCGCAAACAATCGATTATGTATCGAAAAAGTGACCCGGCGTCACACAGGAGTCTCGGAATTCGGGACCTGGAAAATGCTTAAAAGTTGCGCCATCTCACCCACTTACATTACGACTCTATGTACTCTATGCGTAGCCCACGTAGGCCTCGCCGATGGGGAACGCGGCGCGGGGGCCCTACACTGGTAAAATTATACGAGTTCAGCTCCCTCTTGCCTATATACCAGCGAAACCTCTGGGGATTACGGGATAATCGACTTTGGACTCCTTGGAGTTGATTAATCATGGAAACATTATGTATTTTTCCGAGCCTCTGCGTCAAGTTAGCGAATTAGCATTTTAAGGGGAGTTTTGTCTCAAACCTCTGGGAGTATATGTAATTCGGACACGGATGGGCCACCTTCGGATTTCTCGGTGTCGATTCATGTTAAAAAATGTCCATACTATCTGAAGCCGGTGAATAATTTCAAAATAATCTCTCTAAGAATCCAAGGGGGACTATGGGGCGAGAACATTCCTCGCGGCCAATTTCCACTTTGTCCCATCCTTAGTCCGACGTAAAACCACCGAGAAAAAATTCTGGTGCAGGAGGTCTGGGACACCCTGCACATTTATGTATAGAACGATCTAATTCCTAAGAAACTGTTTATTGTATGCCTGAATTAAGAAAGAAAAAATTAACGACAATACTTTTTCCAGCAAAGTATTGACTAATTAATTAAACGTCTGATTATGATCCCTCACCCTCAGAAACTCCGTTGTTAGTTCAAAATAAGAGTACACACGTATGCATTTAACTGTTTTAGTTACCCTTTTTTAATACAAACTGATCCAACTTATTGTCTTTCTTTAATAATTACAACTGCGCAAATACAAGAACACAGATCTAGATTACGATGTTTCAAAATTTATGATCCCCCTCATTTCTTAAGGATATCACTGGTCATTTTTCCACAAAGTTTTTGTAGAATGACTTTGAAAGGGCAGAGGAAACTGGTAAAAAAAACTCTGTCTGATAACGATGATCAATGAAATTTTCTTGCAAAAAAATTAAAATCCAACAGGAAAGAACTCAATGCAAAATCGGCTTTTTTCGCCCCCTCCCTCTGGAATTTCTTCAGACATTGTCTATTGATTACTCATACTTGAGCGCTTCTTTTCCCGAATTTTCAGACCCCCAAAACATTTTGGGGGCGCTAGGGGGGGGTGGAAGGTAGGGGGTGAATGTCCGGTTTGGACGAAAAATCGTCTAAAATGGGCCTGTTGCATGCAAGAGATACAGCCGTACGAATAGGCTTTTTAAAGGTTAAATGACACGAAAATTCAACGAACTACACCTCTAGAATGGCTGACCAGTGTTAGAGACCCGGAACGTTTTGAAGTTGATATAGGTTAGGTTTACTTGGGCTCACACAGCAGGCTGCCATCTAAACCCATGTCAGACGCTGCCCACATTTTGCCGAATATTGTTGAATAAAGTGATAGCAATGAAAAGATTGCTGAACAATCGCACCTCAAAAGGTTTTCTTTACTCAAAAAATAGGAACTTTGAAAGAAAACCTCAAAAATATGAAAGTTTACAAAGGTTGAAATTTTCACATGTAATCCTTATGGGCAAGACGCAGCAGAAATGGAGATTGAGGTTAGCTATACTTGGGCTCCCACCCCCCTCCTGCCTTCAAAAACCGGCCCATGCGCGTTACGCAGGTTTGCTATCTCGCGGCCATTCTAGAGGTGTAGTTCGTTGCGAAAATTACGATGGTCACATTAAAAAAGTCTGAAATACACTCCTTACTGCGCAATTTGAGTTGTTAAGAACGCGCCTTTTCAAATTTCCCGCGTCTAGGGGCAGTTTTCCAACGGAAACAAGTAACGGCAACTCGCGGCTATTTCCGGTCAACTAAAACTGACAACATAACCTGAAAATCAGAGATCGTGATATCGTGAAATGAAATGTAGAAGGATTGCGTTGGATATTTAAAAGTTGATTAATTTAGTTACCGCGTAAAACGTATGTGGACCACTATGAGAGATCACGTTGGGTTTGTAAACAAACTGAAGGAAAAAAGAACAACAACAACAACAACGACTCGGCATCTTCCGGAAATCACCGAGCCCGCCGTTTGCTCGTTTCCGGTGATTAGAAAACTGCCCGCAGACGCGGGAAATTTGAAAAAGCGTGTTTCTAACAACGCAAATTGCGCAGGAAGGAGTGTATTTCAGACTTTTCTAATGTGACCATCGTAATTTTCGTGTCATTTAACCTCTAAAAAGTCTATTCGCACGGCTGTATCTCTTGCATGCAACAGGCCCATTGCATACTTTATGATTTTAAAGGTCAAAACCCCAAAATCACATTTTTAGGTAAACATATGTGTTTTTCCAGTTTTTGGGGCTAGAAAATTTCTTTTAAGCAAAGCACTTAAAAAGATTTCAATTTTTTATTTAAACCAAAACCAGTTTTTTTAAATTGTTCGTCTTTTTCCGCATCCAACGAGTGGTCCATTGAGCCGGGGAACCAAACGGTTCTGGAGTTATGAGTGATTAAAGTTTCCGCTCAACGCGCGCTGACCGATTTTCGAGCGCAAAAAAGCCGGATTTGACAGTTATTAAATCAGATTGAATATTCAAACCGTGCAAAATGCATTTTTAGGGACTCTTGAGGATCGCTGAGTTCAAAAATTACAGCTACATAAAAAAAATTCACTGTTTTCAAATTAGAGCTCCGTACAGGCCCACTGAGCGGCCGATCGGCGCTCGGTAGGCCTCTAAAGAAGCGCAACGGAGCTGTAATTTTAGCATTAATTATTTTTATTAAATGAGACATTTATATTGGTTTTTCGTTGTCCTGACTCGATAAACTACCTAAAAGCAGGTTTTTTCCCCTATTGATCAAAAGAATAAATAAAGACTCGCTGATCGAATTGATTCTCTTGAGTAATCATCATTTTCCTCTTCTCTTATGTCTTGATTCTGGAATCTCTTATATCAGGATGTTCACCTGTGTTATTATTTTTATATTCCTGTTTATTTTTTGGTTTTCTTCATCTCTTTACTAGGTTGTATCCTAAGCCTTTGGTATTAAATCCATTTGTTTGTTGTATATATGTGTAAAAAATAAACAATTCTTATAAGTATTATATATGCTATCTTTTGTACAGGTATCACAGCAATGCCCCGCAGATTATTGCCCCGCGAAACTCAGCCTATTGCCTGTGCGCGGGGAAATGCAACTCAAATTTTAGTGCGGGGCAATGAAACCAAATTTTTGCATTCCTCCGCAGGATTGAAATAAAATTGTTTCACAGCCCCGCACCAAATTTTTAGAGGTTCAGTCCCCCGCAAATTAAATTACTGATTTTAGATAAACTTAGATTCTTTCAAAGTCATCATAAAATTCTGAATGACATTTTCTATTCCTTTGAGTTTCCACTGAGCAATCCGGTCTATTTTTTCTGAAAATTGCATGAAAGAAAAAAAACAAGCAGTGAACTCCAACACAATGTGTTGATAAGGCGCGTCATTAACTCGCACATATCAACCCCTTTAGTTTTCATTTACAGAGATTTCAAAATAGGCAAGTAGCACAACATGAGAATTCATACGATCCAACACTTCAACGACGCACTTTGACGAGACCGTGTATTGTGAATGTAGAAAGCTATTCGAACGAATTTAAGTTTTTCTGATCTGCCCCCAACAAAATCTTATCAGATTCTTGAAGAAAAGTGCTGCGGAATAATTTAAGCGAAGAAAGGAAAAATTTTGTCGAACTCCTGAAAGATAAAGTCGATTTAAAGGTATTTTGGGGCTAAAATATCGCATAAACTTGATATACCAGGTCGATGTACCCACTCGTTGAATTTACGAATCAATTTCGTGAGCTCACATATGTAAAAGTCAATATGCTATAGTCATTTTGGGTGCCTTTATTTTTCAAGAAACAATTACAAGTAATTTAAATCCCGAAGAACCAATAATTTTCCGTACAAAATCGAAAAAATCAAAATATGTCCTCTCCCTGACGTGAATATTAGATTCTACGTAAGAAAATGCTTATGCATCCATATGCTGAACAAAATCCATATCTATCTCAAAATTTTTCTCAGAGGTTTGTGTTATTATCAGCTTCCCTTTAAACCCCGGTTCGATGGCCGAATCGGCTGCCCAAAAAGCAAGCCATTTTTGAAGGGTTCTATGGGAAATTCGTGATATTATCGGCTCTCAGGAAATCACCTCATGGCTAAAACTGGTGGTATAACCCCGGTAAAAATGGCAAGTGTTAGGTCAGTGAATTTTCCACTGAGGTCAGTGCAATTTGCTCTGAGGTCAGTTCAGTTTTCTCTGACGTAAGTGTTAAAGCACTTACCCAAGAAGTCAGCACTGAGGTAAGAGGCACTGACGTCGGGAGAAAGACTTACCTAAGTGCAGAGATGTCTCTGAGGTAAGCGGGACTGAGGTCAGGACTTGGTTCAGAGGGTAAGTCTCTGACATCAATCTTAATCGAACCGCACTCACTCCCAAAAAGTAGAGATGGCTCCCCCTTCCCCCACCCTATTTCATTTTCGTGGGGGAATATTTCCTCGGGACACGGGGACCACAAACTTTATCTTTCAGAGAGGCATATTTTGTAGAAGGTGGGATTTTCTAAGAGGGAAGGAAAACTAGTTTAAGTAGCCACACTCTTGAATAATTTGTTTTACCCTCTTCGTTTAAGATGGCACTTAAATAATTAAAACACAACAAAAAATGAGATCGATAAAAATATTATCACCGCTAAAATATGTATTTAGATATATTTATTTAAGCATTATTATTTTTTTATAAAAAAAAAATAGTTTTAAATTTGGTTTTAATTTTTTTCAGTTTTAACTGTTTTTAAAATGTTTCAGTCTCGATTTTTTTTAAAATTATCCTACTTTATTTTCAATTCTTTTCTAACTTTTTTACTCCTTTACTTTCAATTTTTGTATCTGCTAATTTATATTTTTTGTATAATTTCAACTTTCATTACTTTTTTTTGCATCATTAGCTTTAATTTTGAATTTTAGTGCGATCCATTTTTTTTTCAAAGAAACGTAACTTACAAAACTTCATTTACATGTTGATTGATTAAAAAAGAATAATAGAAAAATTAAGTATCGGATTCACATTCAAAGACAAAATCATCATTTGCTGGCAAAATTACCCCAATGGGGGCCCTGAAATGGTAAAATTACGCCCCTAACACGTACACGCGCACTACGCGCAGGTAGTGTAGTGGTTCAATCGCTAGGACGATCACCGAAGTTAAGTTACGTCGGGCGTAGTTAGTACTTAGATTGGAGACCGCATGGGAACGAGCGATGTCCCCTGAAGATTGTGATACTTGCTTGGGATTGAAAACTCACAGCAGCCCTCCTTGATCGTCAAATAGTGACTTAACGTACCTGGCAGATCGGTAATTAACGAAATTTTTGCCTGTACAGTATTTCTGGGAGTTTCCACTCGCCGCTTACGTCTGAGACACTTAGGTCAGTGCCACTTACATCAGAGGCACTTGCCTTTGGAACAGACCTAACACTGAGGTAGCAGATCAGCGCCCGGCAGCACTGACATCAGTGCTTAGGTCTGTTCCAAAGGCAAGTGCTACTGATCTGAGCACTTGCCATTTTTACCAGGGAAATGTTTGAGTGCTTAAAATAATCGTATTTAAGAAACTAAGGCATTAAACTATGGAGTCAATTTCTTTTTAATAATACATAGGGTGTCCCAAAAGTACTGGGACTGGTTCTGCAACTTCGAAACTAAGATAGATACAGACATGATCTAGGTTTCATTTTAAAGATCAACTCAATACCTATCGATTAAAACCAAGATCAGCTCAATCGGATAAAAATTGACCGAGTTATGGCAATTTGAAATCAGTGAGGAAAGTTTACCCCTACGGTTTTTTAGGAAGATTTTTCCCTTACCAGAATTCAAAAATTTAATATACGTATCCGCTTTCCTCCGAATCTTCCATAACTTCCTTTTGCTTTTCAAAGTACCGTCCATCAAACCAGATTCACTTTTTCATGCGCTCTTGCCACTTATCCAACATTGTTTTCCTGAATTCTTCCTCTGGGATGGCGTTGAAAAAGTTCTGAACTACATTCTGGATTTCGGTTTTCGATTCGAATCTTCGTCCGCGAAGCTCCTTTTTTAAGCGTAGGAAACATCCAAAAATCACATGAAGCCAAGTCAGGGCTATAAGGGGGATGAGGGAATGTTTCAACTACAATTTTACTCATAAATTCACGTGTTATGATGTGTGAGGCCGCGCATTGTCTTGATGGAGTAGCCACGAAGCTTTCAAGTCCGGCCGTTTCTGGGAGATGTGCATTCTCAGCTCCTTTAGCACTTTGCAATAATACGTACTGTCACCTGTTGTGTTTGGTGGTACAAAATGTTGATAAATGACACCTCGAAAGGGTAAACTTTCCTCACTGATTTCAAATTGCCATAACTCGGTCAATTTTCATTCGATTGAGCTGATCTTGATCTTAATCGATAGGTATTGAGTTGATCATGTCTGTATCTATCTTAGTTTCGAAGTTACAGAACCAGTCCCGGTACTTTTGGGACACCCTATGTATAACGGGATTTACTATTGGTGATTTAGCTATTATAGCCCCAGAATACTTTTAAAGCGCCTTTACGTTCCAAAATCTCGATGGATTTTTCTTTTTTGGCTTAAACGACTCAAGAGACACTGTAGTTAAAAATATAAAAAAAATTCGATTTGAATATATAAAACATGTTTAACTCGTTGAGGCACACTGTGTATTGTATGGAGTGCTGTTGCTATTCGACCTTTGTCTTCAGGTCAAAATTCTTACAAGGAAGCCCCTTGCAAGAGGCGAATTTTCTGTAATTACTCCCAATTTTTTCTCCGTTATATAATGGAATTGCTTGTCAAATTCTGAGGTCAATTTTTCTCTAATTGTAATTTATACATTCTTTTTTCCCCCTTCATTTTATTTTTTGTTTGGAGAATTCGAGGTTTTGTTGATTTCTTCAGATTTCGAATACTGTAACTTCTCTTCTATTCGGCCGATTTTTATGAATGAAACCTCTTTTAATTCGTGTTTTAACGGAGAGTAAGAAAAAAATTGCTAAGTACACGCGAAACAATTTTTTTTGAAAATTGGACGAATCCTAGCGTGACGGTGAAATGGTTAATGAAGCGTAAGTAATTGGGCGAGGGGCTGAGGATCCCGGCCTCGCTTGGTGACCGTCATTAGCTATTGTTCGTCGAGACGCCGACGCAGTGACCAGGAGCGTGGGGAACAGATGGGTAGGTGGATTCCTGTCTGAGCCACGTTTAGCAAATTGTCTAATGAGTCTCGAGGCTCATCACAGATTGCACTTAGGCTGCCTCGGCTAATGGAGCAGGGCAACCAAATTTTGAAAATAATACAGGGGTGTGGATATCTGTCAAAGCAACGTTTTGAACAAAACGGAGCAGTTCAATTCCCATTCAACGGGTGCCGACCTGCGCAGCCATCCTCGAATCAGTTCGCTTGCTTCTGCTTATATATGCATATTTTAAATCAGCGCGTCGCATTCTTAGGCTTTTTTTAAAAAAACCAAGTAACGTAGACTCTTGGTATTCACTGCATATAAACTAGAGAGCCCCAGAATGAGAAACAACTTTAAATCATAAATATTGACGGATAAATAAACTTTTTACACGCTTTGGAAAATCTCAGAAGTTCGCGGTAGTCACTTTTCGGTAAGGAACTATGGGACTCGGTTATTGTATCGAGCAGGGTTCGAAACGATCGCAAAGGCGGTATACTACGTATACGCGCCAAAATGTCGAGATTTCAGTCGGATCCTACGTAGTTGGAGTCGTAGAATCGATTTCGCACAGTCACGACTCTCAGCGAGGCTTCTTGAGCCGGGAAACAGTCATAAACTGATCAATAACAAGACCACTTTTCTGACCAGTTTTTGCCTGTTTCTCGAAGCTCCGCGAGTCCTTCGATTCGAGCTATCCGCTGAAAACGCTCTAGAGAAAGAATCAAAAAGTGGTTAGTAAAGCTCGCTTTTGACCACTTTTTGACTGATTCTTGGCTCAGGAAGCCTCTCCGAGAGTCGAGACCGTGCGGAATCGATTCTACGCCTCCAATTTCGTAGGATACGACTGAAATATCGAAATTTTTTTTTTAATCCAAAATCGAGAAAAATCGACAGGGGGCTAAATTTTTAGCATGAAAATCGATAGTTCACCGAGCGGGCCGAAACGAAGTAAGCGCGCATGGAATTGACCCGCTGAGTGCGATTTCCCTGTCCGAAAAGCTCCACGGGATCCTCGTTACCAGCTATCCGCTTAAAACGCTCTAGAGAACGAGTCAAAGAGTGGTCAGAAAAGCTCGTTTTTGACCAGATTTTGACTGTTTCTCGGCTTCGGAAGTCTCACCGAGAGTCGGAACTGTGCGGAATCGATTCTACGCCTCCAACTACGTAGGATCCGACTGTAATCTCGGAATTTTTTTCTCAGTCAAAAATCGAGCAAAATTGACATGGGTTCCATGGACTAAATTTTTCGGGTCAAAATCGAAAGTTTGCCCATCGGGTCAACACCAAGTAAGCTCGCTTGGAATTGACCCGCTGAATGGGATTTTCTAGTCGGTTCCAGAGGGCGGACGGGAAAAAGCTATTTTTGCATCAAGCTCTTTTAGTCCATGAAACCCCAGTCGATTTTTCCCGATTCATTCCGATGAATGAAAATAATCCGAGATTAGTATCAAATCTTATGTAGGTACTTGGAGGCGTAGAATCGATTCCGCGTGGTCCCGAGGCTCGCCGGAGCTTCCTGAACCGAGAAACAGTAAAAAACAAGTGTTAATCTTTGACGTTTCGGGCATGGTCGAATATTTGCAGTTATCCGCGATTGTCAAGTCTGATCGACTCGTGAAGCGTTTTGGACCGGAAATTCGGACTCCTCGACTCATTTTATGGGGGACGAGCTTCATTTCAGCCCGATCTGAGAACTTTCGACTTTGACCCGAAGAGTAAAACCTGCATGGTTACCCGACAAACACAAAATTTCAACAACGAAGCTGCTGAGAGTAAGGTAAGTCTCTAGAGTATAGGAAATCAAAGTAGCCCTTGAACAATGAACTTTTTTACAGGTTTGTAGAATCTTTTGGGATTTTGCAGTGTTTTCGCAGGGCCGGATTTATACCCACTTGCCGCCCGTGGGCCGCCCCCTTTTCATTCGTTTTGAAATATCAATACAAACCATCAAGTGAACAAGCCGGAGTAGGAGGGGTGCATGAGACATGTTTATTCGTGTTGGGCAAATTTTTTTGAAAAAGCCCTGTCAACACTAGCTAAAGTTCACGGAACATAGCGCGAAAGTTCCGTAAACCTACCTCTGTGTGGTCCAGGCCTTCCATTTATAAGAAATGAACGAAAAAATTATGAAAGAATAAATATATGAATGTGGTTTAATTATTTTAATTTCCGCCACCGCGCTAACCGCACTGTTTTTGACGAAATGCATTAAGTATTCATGCAGTCTTGTAGGCACTATGAGTCTCTCGCCAACCGCTGCTGACCGCACTGCGTTTAACGCAATGCGTGAAGTATTCGGGGAGTCTTGTAGGCGCTAAATGTGTTTCATGCTGACTGGCGCGGCGCGCGAAGGGCTTCTCCTTTTTAACTCAAATCCTCGTCATCATTGATCTTTGCGCCGCGCCGCTCCAGGCCAAACTGCGTGTTTCGTTTCTCTCTCAACTATACCAATGAAAGGCGCTGTCTCTTGTATCGCTGAAAGACGAACAAATTCAACGCAAAACATTCATTACTATATGTATACTATAACTCTCAGGAAATGAGAGATTTTGTCGCCTTTTCTCGTTTTTAATTTTTTTTTTCTACCAAAATTTGAAAATTTGCAAAATTTGCCGCCCCCTAAAATTGCCGCCATGGGCCGCGGCCCATGTGACCACCCCCTAAATCCGGCCCTGGATTAGGGGATGGGGAGGAACATTTTGACGATGAAACTCCTAAGCCACGTACATCGTTTGCGGTATTCAAAAATCTCCGCTCCCATTTTACTTTTTGGCGGAGAGCAAAGCAATTTCATTCCTTGGATTTTCCACACAGTTTTCTTCACGCAGACGAAAAATCCCGGGGTTTTAAAATATTGACGTTGAATGGTTTTCATGAGAAAATAATTTATGACAGGAAGTCTGCAACGTTGCAGTTCTGCTGCGTCTGCGGCAATTGATGTTACGAGTATGCGGTGCGTGCTGGTTTCAGGTAGTTACATACTCGACTCTTTGAAGGCGTCTTGTGTGCGGGAGCAATTCGCCAGTTCTCTAACAGGGTACGCCACTTGCGCATATAAAACGCCTTCAGAGAGTCGAGTATGTAATGACCTGAAACCAGCACGCACAACATATTCGTAACAACAATTGCTGCAGACGCAGCTGAAGGCGAATTGCTCTCGCACATAAAACGCCTTCAAAGATTCGTGTACGTAATGACCTGAAACCAGCACGCACAACATATTCGTAACAACAATTGCCGCAGACGCAGCTGAATACGAATTTTTCAGATAAAAAAAGAGGGTATGAAAGGAAGTGTGCGTGCAACGAGAGGGTATGTATGATCGACATGAATCGAACGAAAAATGAAAAAGTTAACCGATCAACACCGATTCAATGTACAAATAAATAAAAAATCGGATCAAAATCAGTGGAAAAGTTGCATTTACGATGAAAATCTCAAATCGCGTATTTCGAAAAAAGGATCAGTCAAGATTTTGATTTTTCGCAACTTTACGTGTACACGTACCATAGACTCGCCCCCTGCAAACCATTTTTGTATACATTTTTGTCGCGCTTTTTTTATCTTTTAGATAAAAAATCTCGGTAGATTTTGAATTTTCAGCAAAAAAAAGACGATAGCCCCTGCGCATGAGTCTTAAGAATCATTCTAAACCCAAAAATCGGCAAAATTAAGAGAAATGAAAGCAGAATAGCGTTTGGAAAAAAACCTTATATTCGATACAGAAATCGGTCAAGGATCAATTCCAAGCGAGCTTACTTGGTTCCGACCCTATTGGCGAAATTTCCATTTCGACCCGAAAAATTTAGTCCATGTTATCCGTGTCGATTTTTCTCGATTTGGGACGGAGAAAAATATTCGAGATTTCAGTCGCATCCTACGTTGCTGGAAGCGTAGAATCGATTCAGCACGGTCCCGGGTCTCGGCAAGGCTTCCTGAGCCGAGAAACAGTAAAAAACTGGTCAAAAACGAGCTTTTCTGACCACTTTTTGACTCTTTCTCTGGAGCGTTTTCAGCGGCTAGCTCGAAGCAAGGGACTTACGCAGCTATTCCGACTGGAAAATCGCACTCGGTGGGTCAATTCCAAGCGAGCTTACTTGGTTTCGGCCCGATCAGCGAACTTTGGATTTTGATGCTAAAAATTTAGTCCATGTAACCCCTATCGATTTTTCTCGATTTGGGACTGATAAAAAAATTTCGAAATTTCAGTCGCATCCTACGTAGTTGAAGGCGAAGAATCGATTCCGCACGGTCCCGACACTCGGCGAGGCTCCCTGAGCTAAGAAACAGTCAAAAAGTGGTCAAAAGCGAGCTTTTCTGACCACTTTTTGTCTCTTTCTCTGGAGCGTTTTCAGCGGATAGCTCAAAGCGAGGGACTCGCGGAGCTTTTCCGACTCGAAAATCGAACTCAGCGGGTCAATTCCAAGCGAGCTCAGATCCAAAGGAGTCAACGTCACGAGATAATCGATAGGCTTGGAGGACAAGGCGCACATGGCGCACAAGTGCAGTTTCTGCTATTTCGAGAAATACGTGTTTGAAGTTTCGAAATTATACTTGGATCCTTATGGCGGAATAAAAGTTCAAACTGACATTATGATGCCTGAAAATTGGAATTTGGGAGCGAATTTTTCACGGAATATGCATCAAGACTAGTTTTAATTGAAATTAAAACTTTCTCAATTTTTTTGAGAACTGTCTGTATGCGCCTTGTTATCTCTGAAATAGTTATCAGTGTATAAGTCGCAGGGAGTCAGCAATCGACGGCAATTTGCAAGCTCCGTACTTGTCAATTCGTCAAATTGTAATAACGATAACATCGATATAATAAAGATTTCTTTACGCCTTCAAATCCAGCGAGACTCTCCGCTTTGCCAATAAGGAGTTAGTTTAGTTGCTTAACCGAACCTAACACAGATTATTGATGGCATTTCACGAACTCGCGAGTGTGCTAGCTGGCAACATGTATCCAAGAAGAAGGGGCTAACGTATGTTTGAATTCAAAGCATACTAATCCCTACTTCCAATCTCGTTTTTTCACTTTAAAACGATTAAATTTGTTGATTAAACACGAATAGATTGCAATTTGCCGGCGATTGCTAATTGCCTGCAACATATATACCTGAGAATTTTTGTGAAGAAATTAATGAGAAAAAAAAATTAATGACTGAACAATCATAAGCACTGCCTGTGGAAATGTTAATTAAACGATACTAAAGCACTTTATAGATGGTGAAAGTGAAGAAGTGCGAATCTCGGAAAACACGATTTTCCAGGAGAGTAAAAAGACTGTCTGCATTCCTCTTTATTGTCGGCAGAAGGGATTAACCGTCTACCCTTCTTATTAATAATTCTTGAGGATGGTAAGAATAGGATGTTTTTTCAAACTCCATCAGTAGTTTCAATAATTTCTCGAACTGTTAGAAAATACGGCAGAAATGCCGAGATTCGCGTTTTTGGAACTAAGAATCGACCCTTCATCAGTAGATTCGCATTTTTGCACTTAGTGTTTTAAACTTGTTGGTGGATTTGGATCATTTAAAGACGGAAAAAAGGGTTTCACACTTAAATTTCCTCATCAGATAAGATTTAGTTGGTCATCGATGCTCCATAAATCCATGCTTTACGCTTTCCTAATGGACCAGTGGACAAGTACTTTTTCTTCAATTATGATTATTCACAGTTAATCAAAGAAAATTCATTTTATCCGTGCGAAAGTATTTAAACTCACGACCGCTTTTGAGTGAGTTGCGATCTTGTAAACGGCGACTCTTTCAGTTTCACTTCAGAATACGATTACCGAACCAAGGGACTCAAAATACACAATCTGATCCAGCCGCCTGCGCTCTCTTCATTTAAACAGGACGTAGATACCAAAAACAATCTTAATATTATTTTAAAATAATATCCCTCGGCATTTTACCAATATGTAACTCGATTTATGCACCCAAAATTATGAACTTTTTGGTCAACATCATTGTACACGGCCACTAATAATGGATACAAAAGAGCGCCTTCAAATCAATCCGTAAACTTAATGTAAAATTCTGATACCACTATTCGCGCGTCACGGCAGTCATTTTGCATACCCGGCCATTTGAAGGCGTCTCGTTGACTTCAGGCAAACTGGTCAAAAACGAGTGTTTCTGCCCACTTTTTGAGGTTTTCTCTGGATCGTCTTCCGTGGATAGCTCGAAGCGAGGGACTCGCGGAGCTTTTCCGACTGGAAAATCGCACTTAGCGGGTCATTTCCAAGCGAGCTTACTTGGTTTCTGCCCGATCGGCGAATTTTCGATTTTGATGCTAAAAATGTAGTCCATGTAACCAATGTCAATTTTTCTCGAGATTGGACTGAGAAAAAACGTTTGAAATTTCAGTCGCATCCTACGTAGTTGGAGGCGTAGAATCGATTCCGCACGGTCCCAACTCTCGGTGAAGCTCCCTGAGCCGAGAAACTGTCAAAAACTAGTCAAAAACGATCATTTCTGACCACTTTTTGAATCTTTCTCCGGAGCGTTTTCAGCAGATAGCTCTAAGCGAGGGACTCGCGGAGCTTTTCGGACTCGAAAATCGCACTCAGCGGGTCAATTCCAAGCAGGCTTACTTGCGGTTCCCACCCGATCGGTGAACTATCGATTTTGACGCTAAAAATTTAGTCCATGTAACCCCTGTCGATTTTTCTCGATTTGGGAATGAGAAAAAAATTTCAAGATTTCAGTCGCATCCTATGTAGTTGGAGGCGTTAAATCGATTCTGCACAGTCTTGGCTCTCTGCGAGGCTTCCTTAGCCGAAAAACAGTCGAAAACAGGTCAAAAACGTGCTTTTCTGACCAATTTTTGACTCTTTGTCTAGAGCGTTTTCAGCGGACAGCCCGAAGCGAGGGACTCGCGGAGCTTTTAGACTGGAGATTTCGCACTTAGCGGGTCAATTCCAAGCGAGCTTCCTTGGTTTCAGCCTGAATGGCGAACATTCCATTTCGACCCCGAAAATTTAGTCCGTGGTTCGTACCCCTGTAGATTTTTCTCGATTGGAGACGGAGAAAAAAATTTCAAGATTTCAGTCGCATCCTATGTAATTGGAGGCATAAAATCGTTAGCTTGAATCGTTAGGCTAAAAAAGTCCATGTAACCCCTGTTGATTTATCCCGATTTGGAACTGAGAAAAACATTTCAAGATTTCTGTCGCATCCTATGTAGTTGGAGGCGTAGAATCGATTCCGCACAGTCTTGGCCCTCTGCAAGGCTTCCTTCGCCGAAAAACAGTCAAAAACATGTCAAAAACGAGCTTTTCTGACCAATTTTTGACTCTTTGTCTAGAGCGTTTTCAGCGGACAGCCAATGCTTGAAATTTCAGTCGCATTCTATGTAGTTGGAGGCGTAGAATCGATTCCGCACAGTCTTGACTCTCTGCGAGACTTCCTGAGCCGAAAAACAGTCAAAAACAGGTCAAAAACGAGCTTTTCTCACCACTTTTTGATTCTTTCTCCAGAGCAATTTTAAGCGGATAACTTGAGGCGAGGGACTCGCGGAGCTTTTCCGACTGGAGAATCGCACTCAGCGGGTCATTTCCAAGCGAGGTTCCTTGGTTTCAGCGTGATCGGCGAACTTTCGATTTCGACCCCGAAAATTTAGTCCATGACACGTGCCCCTTTAGATTTTTCTCGATTTGGGACTGAGAAAAAAATATCGAGATTACACTCGGATTCTATGAAGTTGATAGCGCTGAATCGATTGGGCATGGTCCCGATCGGCGAAGTCGCCTGAGCCGAGAAATAGTCAAAAACTGGTCAAAAACGAGTGTTTCTGACCAGTTTTGGACTGTTTCCAGGAGTGGTTTTCCGCGGATTGCTCGAAGCGACGGACTCGCAGAGCTTTTCCGACCGGAAAATCGCACTCAGCGCGTCATTTCCAAGCGAGCTTCCTTGGTTTCAGCCCGATCGGCGAACTTTCAATTTCGACTCGAAAAATTTACTCCATGGTACTCCTGTCGATTTTCCTCGATTTTGGTCGTGGAAAAAAATTTCGAGATAACACTCGGATCTTATGTAGTTACAGAATCGATTGCGCAGGGTCCCGAGGCTCTGCGAGGCCGCTTAAGCGGAGAATGCGGGTAATTTCCAAGAAAAACGAGTCTTTCTGACCAATTTTTACCCTTTCGACCAGTTTGGTTGGTTAAATGTTTTTTGTCGAGTTTGGTGAGGCTTTCGAGCCGAGAAGCGATGAATAACACTGATTTTTCAAGGTATTAATGTCTTGAAAAAGGATCTCTCACTTGTGTAGTTTTTAAAACTTGTGTCTTTTCAGAAAAAATCGTGGTTTTTTAAAGTATGAATTTCATGGATTAAAAATATTTTGCGCGTCCGCTTTCTAAGTCCCTTACAATTTCATAGAGATGTTGAATAGATCTTGGCCTAGTTCTGCCTATGACATCATTCTCATTAATATAAACTTCGAAGGATTCAGACTTTCAGCGATTCTACCTTTTTCTATTTCACTCTTTTTCTATACCATCGTTGAGCAGTTTTTAGACCTCTACGCCACCGATAATCTTCTTAAGAAGTAAAGATGAACTTTTGCCACTTCAGCAAGTCAAATCGCGGAAGGAGATCCATGGATTGTCTTTTTCCGTCATCCGTCCGAAGGGATGACGTCCCAGTCAAATGCGTTTTTTAAAGAAATGATCGAGCCCCATATCATCGCTTCATCTCCACACATCTATTCACGTGCAAATGGTGGCACGCTCGGGCAACAAGGTTCTGTGACGAAAATTATTGCCTCCAGAGTCTCCAAAATGTATACATCTTGGTGATCAAATGTCCAATCACTGAGAAAAATGGCTCGCGGAGCGAGCCGAATGTCACTCGCGTAGCGAGTGATCAGGGGTCTAGGGGGCGCAGCCCCTTGGCTGTCCGTGACGGCTAGTAAAGGTATGTAAATATTTTATTTCAAATGTGTGTCTTTTGGCGCGTATACGTAGTATACCGCCTTTGCGATCGTTTCGAACCCTGCTCGATACAATAACCGAGTCCCTTAGTTCCTTACCGAAAAGTGACTACCGCGAACTTCTGAGATCTTCCAAAGCGTGTAAAAAGTTTATTTATCCGTCAATAATTATGATTTAAAGCTGTTTCTCATTCGGGGGCCCTCTAGTTTATGTGCAGTGAATACCAAGAGTCTACGTTACTTGGTTTTTTTTTAAAAAAAAGCCTAGGAATGCGACGCGCTGATTTAAAATATGCATATTTAAGCAGAAGCAGACGAACTGATTCGAGGATTGCTGAGCAGGTCAGCACTCTCGGAATGATAATTTTACTCCTTCGTTTCGTTTAAAACGTTGCTTTGACGGATCTCCACACCTCTGTTATACTTTTCAAAATTTGGTATCCCTGCTCTGATAGTGCAATCTGTGTAAGTGTAATCTGTGATGAGCCTCGAGACTCATTAGACCATTTGCTAAACGTGGTTCATATAGGAAGCTACCTGCACTTAAAAAAATCAACCTACCCCTCTCTTCCCCGCGCGCCTGACCCCTGCGTCGGCGACAATGGCCTGCGAGAAAAAGGTGCCCGCCGCGATCCGAGAACCCGACCCTACTTATCAGGGCTTCATTAACCATTTCACCGTCACGCTAGGATTCGTCTAATTTTCAAAAAAAAATTGTTTCGCGTGTACTTGGCAATTTTTTTCTTATTCTCCGTTAAAACACGAATTAAAAGAGGTCTCATTCATAAAAATCGGCCGAATAGAAGAGAAGTTACAGTATTCGAAATCTGACGAAATCAACAAAACCTCGAATTCTCCAAACAAAAAATAAAATGAAGGGGAAAAAAAGAAATGTATAAATTACAATTGGATAAAATTGACCTCAGAATTTGACAAGCAATTCCATTATATAACGGAGAAAAAATTGGGAGTAATTACAAAAAATTCGCCTCTTGCAAGGGACTTCCTTGTAAGAATTTTGACCTGAAGACAAGGGTCGAATAGCAACAGTACTCCATACAATACACAGTGTGCCTCAACGAGTTAAACATGTTTTGTACATCCAAATCGAAAATGTTTTATATTTTTAAGTACAGTTTTTCTTGAGTCGTTTAAGCAAAAAAAAATCCGTCGAGATTCGGAAAAATGAGCAATTATTCGAGAAAACTTCAAAACTTCACTACTTTGCACTGGTAAATCAGGCAAAAACTTTTCTAAAACATCTCAAATAAGGACAAGTTCTCACAGGGCAGATGATTAAGAGTCGATTTGACCATACACGACATTGTTTTAAGCTGTTTCAATTTTCGACCAAAGATAGGTCCAAAATACCCTCCTTAATGGGACACATCCTTCAAGACATAATGAGACCGGTTGCGTCGATCTTAAACGTCGGTGGAAAAGAATCATTCAGTAAAAGGGGGCGAAAACCTGCGAATCAACGATGAGACATGCAATAACGGTCTAATTATGAGAGATGATTAAATTATTCTGTCATATTAAAATCATCATGTTTCTGGAAATAAATGCATACGCAAGTTTATAAGTAACTTAAAAAATGCGACACTATTCCAAACGACGAAAATCTTAGCTTTTGCCAAATCGACAGTGTAAGTCGGCAATCACATAACTCGTTTGAGGTGTCTGAAAATTTCCGCCTCTATGTTATTTTTTTAAAGCAGAACAAATTGACACCATTCACTGAGGTTTTTGCTGAATTTCCTTCGCATAGAGAAGAAAAATCACGGCAGATCTAAAGAATTGCCGTTGAGTAGTTTTCCGTTTGAAAAAGAAAGTACGACAGGAAGCTTGCGACGTCGTAAACCGAGTCATGTGATTGCCGACTTACGCCGTCGATATTCTACTCTGAGTCATATTTTTTCCCCCCATAAATTTAAATAAGAACAATCCATGTAGAGTGTACAAACATTTCAAAATCATGAGTTGAAAAAAGCGGCTTCTGCGAGTTTAAATATTAGAACCAAACAGAGCGTGCTGCCAGCGCGAGAGGCTGACTGGCGCCTACAAACCTAAGTGGATACTTCACGCATTGCGCAATGTTTGAAGTATCCACTTAGGTTTGAAGGCGCCAATGCGCGTTTTGCGCTGGCCGCCCGCTCGCCGTGCCGCGGCGCGGTACTTCAAGCAACTATTTCACAACAGAGGTGTTGCACAGTATCATACGAAAATGAAGGCGCTCCTACATATGAAGAATGACAGACATCCTTTAAAAGTACGGAGTTTTCCTTGCAAAAATAGAAAAATCAGACACACAGACACACACAACACAGGCAAGAAAAATCACGGCAATTTTAAAGAATTGCGGTTGAGGAATTTTCCATTTAAAAAATAAAGTATGACAAGAAATCTGCGACGTCGCAAACCGAGTTATGTGATTGCCGAATCACACCAACGAAATGCTTTCGCTGCATTGTAGAATTGAACTGAATTGCTTCAACTTCGAAAAAACTAATTTAAAGATTCTGCAGACAACTCTGCAAGCACCATTTGGACTGCATTTTGCGATTTGGAGTTATAAATTCTGTCTCATCTGAAAAACCACGTATATGCATTGAGAAACTAATGGCACATGCGCTGTTTTTAAATCGGGCCGGGATTTACATATTTCTTAATTGCAAAATATAGTCCATTTATCAATTTAAATTTTGGTATCATTTTCAATTTGCGTATTTCAAGTTTGGGGAGGAGAGAGAATGAACATAATGTAGAAATGAAGAAATTTTAAGAGTACGTCATCGCAAACATGCAAATATGTACATATATGCGACATGTACGAATTTTACGGAACTCAACGAACATTTGAATATTTACACGTGTCGCGTCGGTATGTCACCATATCGTCGCTCCTCTGACGTAGGGCCGTATCTTGATTTCCATGTGAGCCCTGCTCTCTATATAACTCTGTGCTTTCTGGGGCTCATGTGGAATTAGAGATACGTCCTTACGTCAGAGGGGCGACGGTATTTGATCTCGAAGAATCCGCTACCCAAGGCCTCTCACGCTGCCTGGTTAAGTTAAAACCACTGAACTTACATAAAAAATGCAGTAGTTTCGTTGTTTTTTAGTCTCTCGATAGGATTTAGAACCAGGGACAAATTAATTTATAGCACGCGATCGAGATAGCACTGAAAAAAATTGAAGCATAGTATAAAAGGAAATATCGCATAGGATGCGACTGAAATCTTGAAATTTTTTTCTCAGTCCCAAACCGAGAAAAATCGACAGGTGTTACATGGACGAAATTTTTAGCGTCAAAATCAAAAATTCGCCGATCGGGCCGAAACCAAGGACGCTCGCTTGGAATTGACCCGCTAAGTGCAATTGTCCAGTCGGAAAAGCTCCGCGAGTCCCCCGCTTCGGGCTATCCGCTGAAAACGCTCAGAGAAACATAGTCAAAAAGTGGCCAGAAAGACTCGTTTTTGACCAGTTTCTGACTGTTTCTCGGCTCAGGAAGCCTCGTTGAGAGTCGGGACCAGGCGGAATTGATTCTACGCCTCCAACTACGTAGGATGCGACTGATATCTCGAAATTTTTTCTCAGTCGAAAATCGAGGAAAATCGACAAGGATTACTTGGACTAAATTTTTATGGTCAAAATCGAAAGTTCGCCGAACGGGCCGAAACCAAGCTAGTCCGCTTGGAAATGACCCGCTGAGTGCGATTTTCCAGTCGGGGAAGCTCCGCGAGTCCCTCGCTTCGAGCTATCCGCGGAAGACGATCCAGAGAAAAACTCAAAAAGTGGCCAGAAACACTCGTTTTTGACCAGTTTGCCTGAAGTCAACGAGACGCCTTCAAAGGCCGGGTATGCAAAATGACTGCCGTGACGCACGAATAGAGTTATCAGAATTTTACATTAAGTTTACGGATTGATTTGAAGGCGCTCTTCTGTATCCATTATGAGTTCCCTTGTACGATGATATTGACCAAAAATGTCATACTTTTGGGTGTTTAAATCGAGTTGCATATTGGGAAAATGCCGAGGAATATTGATCTCGAAGAATCCGCTAACCAAGGCCTCTCAAGCAACTACCACGTTCTCCTTTAAATATGTTATAATGGATTTACTAAAGATTAACATATTCGAATATGAAAGTGGTAGTCCCTTGCGCTGGCACTTAAAAGTGAACTAATGTCGCTTTTCACAATCCTGGAAAATAAAAAATTGGCCTCCGGCCAACTTATGCGCGGCGCTTCGCGCCGCGTACCGGCGCTACGCGCCGGCATTTGGGGGGCTTCGCCCCCCCCATCCGCTTAGCGAATTGGTGCGGGGACCGCACGGGACTTTCTCGCTCGAGCCGGCGCTTCGCGCCGGCATAGACACTTTTACTGGAATATTTAGAAAAATACTGCCAATTTTACAAAATCATAAAGTTTGATTGGACTTTTGATCACAGGATAATAGTTATGAAATTTTTATTCAAACCACTGAACTTTATTGTAAATGTCTTCGCGATATGTGATGAATTCATATATTCGGCCTCGACTTGTTGATTTTATGAGGCATCTTCAAAATATGTAATTGATTAACAAAGTCTCCTGTCAAAGATGGCGATCCGTAAGAATCTTAGCTTTTCTACGATTCATTAGGATCCATTAGATTCATTGACATCATACTTCAGATACGATTTTATATTATAATCTCTCCTTAAGCACGGTCAAAAGCCATCAAATATCTACTTGAATGGGTAGAATGACTATTCGATGTTCAAATAGTCTTAAATCTAAACGGTTTTCGCTTAGCATCTCCCAAATTTTAAATTTGGCGGGCGAATCTACCTGCTGGAAGGTTCACCACACGCCCGCCAGGAGCGCCATCTCCTTACCGCGTATCCCTGTAATTCAAAGCGAAAACAATAGAGAGCGCTGAGAGCGCCATCTCCTTCAACCAAACCTCGGGTTCTAACAATTTATAACCTCCTTTATTAAGTAACAAGCATTAAATCAGTCATATTTGCGCCGTATTATTATATTATATTTGTGCTTAGTACCTCGTAAAAAGGAACCGCGAAAGATGGAATCTGCCGGGATTCTAAATTCATTAACAACAAACATATTAGTATTTAATAAAGATGTAAGTGTCAGTTCTTGCGTCAGCTTGATGACTAATAGTAACTATATATTGTAAGTACCTACCTAATTAGTTGTCTAATTTTGCTTGGTGTATACCTACGGAGTAATTTTGGAAATAGTATATGATGCATTATATAATGCATTTGAATTCCTAGGTTTCACCTGACTCAAAGCGTTTGCTGCTATTATCTAGAAGCGTTCCGACTCATTTATCAGAGAATTGAGCGTTTCCTATCGGCCCCTCTGCAATTATGAGATTAGTCCAAGAATCCTTTAGGAACTTAAATTAATGACTCAGATGGTGCTTTTGAGCCAACTTTCAAAGAATTAAAGGCATTTGTTCAAAATCTACAGTCCATGAGCTCTCCGTGTGACCGAAGTGCTCTCCTCGCTATATGACGCGTAACCCTTCAATTTTTAGTTTAGTCCAAAGACCTCATAGGAACTTACATTATTGAACCAGGTGGTGCTCTTATGCCAACTTTCGAAGAAATGAAAGGCATTTTTTTTTCAAATTTACAGTCTTTGAAAATGAGTTGTTTGTGTGATGTCGCGGAGCAAAGTGCCCTACTTTTGGGCCTCGTAATCCCTTGAATTTTGAGTTTAGTCCAAAGATCTTTTAGGAACTTAAATTAATGACCCAGGTGATGTGCTTGATGCCCACTTTTAAAGAATTAAAGGCATTTTTCAAAATTTACGGTCCCTCAAAATGAGCTTTCCGTGTGATTTTGCTGAAAATGGACCTTTAACCCAATTTGACCCTAGCCCCCCCAAATTTTAGCGTACCCCAAAATCGTTGGACGTGCATAAGGAGACCATAAATATGGTGTTCTGTGAGAATTTTGAATGAAATCGAACAGATAGATTCTGAGATATCGCTGTAGACAGATTTGGGGGACGTCGGACGGACGGACACACATTTTTTCAAGTATGGTTATTTTGACTCCTGGGACCTTAAAACGTCTAGAAATGATGAAATTTCAACTTTTTTTTTTTTTTTTCTTGGAGGATGACAATACTTCCTCTCTACCCTAGGGGAGCGAGAAAGTAAAAATATATGCTTATTCGAATTTCGTACCACTGTTTTCAGTTTCAGTAGTTGCTAGGGTAACCCTAGAAGTCTGAGAATAGTTTTTGAAATAATCATATATATAAGCTCCGAGACCTCCTTTTTCGTATCTGGTAACGCTTAGTTCCAGCGTTCTACCAGGCCGATTTTCATGATTTTTGCCGCTATCGGCAGGCAATTGTCTCTAGATGATCTCTTTATTTAGATTTTGAAAATATGACCCTGGTTTTTTTTATATTACGTGGTAAAGTTACAAATTCTCCTATTTAAACAACGTAATTCTTTATTTTTTGTCATAGTTCGTTTCAGCGTTCTACTGGACCGATTTCCATGATTTTTGCGCTTATTGACAGATGACAGTCCCTAGATGAGCCGGCTGTGATCAGAATTTGAAGCAAGCAGTTCCCACGCCACGCCCAAGCGTTGGAGGGCGCTTTTTTGACAAAATATATTATTACCAATTTATATACCCGAAGACAGACGTAAATTAAAGTGGGATTCTTTAACCGCAAAACCCTCCATATCTTCAGATCGCCCGCGAAGATCTGAAAAATTCTATAAACACTTCCTGATAAATGTAATTCGATGATGCATGGAAACATAAAGGATGCACTGTAAATCAGACGACGGGAAAGAGTGGCGGAACCTCTAAAGCTGGTGCGTCAACGCGATCTAGCGGACAGCGGCGTCGCGACGCTGCGAGGTAGGGCGCGCAGGTCGCGGGGGAGCGGGGCCGCGTGAAGAGGAGTGCAGCGGTGGCGAGGGGAAGCGCGGGTCGCGGGGAAGAGAGGGACCGGCCGGCGGTGACATCGGCGCTGGCTGGACCCATATTCACGGCGTGAACACTCTGCCAGGCAGCGCTAATGTCTCCGCTAACTGGAGTTGGGGGTCCTTATCAAAGACATAAAGACGGAGCGCTAAAAGCAAAAAATGAAGCTTCTTTTCAATCACCTCTACTATTGGCTAGAGGATTGGCGGCGAAATCGGGAGAAGTTTGAAATTCAAATTTAGGGCGGGAACTAAATAAAATTGCGGAAACAAAGTATTCTAGGTTGATTTTTGTCCAAATTCACTTACCTACTCATATTTTTTGAACTTTAGGTTAGTTTTAGTCCGTCGTCGACCGATTAATTTCATTTGGGAGTAACGGTCATCTAGGACTGTAACGGCCTGTTTGAACCGGCAGAACCACCATGAGCAAAAGAAAAACTAACTTTATCTGAGATTACTGCCTATTACCGAGCAAAAGTAGGTGTATTATATTAGGACGCAGTCCCAACTTTCTTTATATAATCGTTTCAGGCATTTAAAACACGTTTAAAAGAAGAAATGTGGAAAAATCAAGAGGACAAGTTCAAATTAAATTTCCGTTTGCCGCCATGGATTCCCGCGCTCATTTACACACTCACACAAGCACCCAGCGCCAAACCAGGCTTCACTTTTTCCCCGTGCTTTTAGATACGAGCACTCCATCTTTATGTCTTTGGTCCTTATTCATTCTCTTGGTCCATGACATAACCTTAAGCGAATTTTCGCGATCGAATATCATTCACCGTTGAATGATATTCGACGATTGTGCATTTTTTTTCAATGATATTCGACTTCTTCGTTGGTCTCACCAGAGACCGTTGAAATCCATCAATTTGAAATTTCGAATTCACCTCGGGACTTGAATTCGATTTTTGAATTGATGCAATCGATGTCAGAAACTTCATCTCTCACCAAAATTTTTGTTCTGTCATCTCTTTCTGTTGTTGCGTTTTGTCAATTCAAGTCTGGTGTTTTCGCAATTTCTGTGTCTTAGTGTTTCGTGTTTTCTTATTTTCTTCTGAATTTCATTTTAGGAAAAAAATCTGAGCTCTGATTGGCTCCTGACATCACCGATCATCGACATCACTCAGCACTGATCAAATCGTTTGATGAATGACATTCGATCGCGAAAATTCGCTTCTTAAACCTTCCGCTCGATGCCGCAAACAGCTGACGTGTCGATGCTGCGCCAAGAAAATGAACCAATCACAAAGTAGCACAGTAATACGTCACTAAAATGAAGAGATCACGTGACTGTTCGTAATATTTTCAAATCGATCTGAAAGTACTGCCTCGGATATAAGTATTTAAAGCATAAGGAGGCCTTAAAATAATTTAACCAGGTAATACGTCCGTGCGCAAATCTTATGTCAAAAGCAAAACATTTCACGAAAACTTTTACGAACACCAGATGCAGAACAAAATCCAAAGGACTCTATGCACGGACCCCCCAAATTTGCCCGTTTCAAAAGTTAACGAAATTCATACCAGTGATAGAGGGGCACTTCCGGTCTCCAAATCCGGGGTGGGTTTAGTCCCCAGCCCCCCGAGTGCGACGTTGCCATTTTTTAAAGTTGAAACATGTTAAACCCCATAACTTTTGAGCAATTAAAGATACGAAGGTGCGGTTTGTTTGAGTCGATAGAACATAAAAAGAGCTATCATTTCGTATATAGTTTTTATCCATTGTTGCCAAATTTACCCCAAAATCGACAATTTTTCGATTTTTTCAAGGTGCAAAAATACGGTTAACCTAAAAAAGTCGGTATTGGGACACCACGTAGGAAAATAAAAAACACGCGTAATTAAAGCCCTTAATGTGAGCTTTCCAACGGTATATCGGTTTTTCCGGGGAAACGATTCTATCGTGAGATACAGGCCTTCAAAGTCCGACTTGGCGTACTTTTTGGAGGTCCCGCGTCATTTGCACCTCAAAAAATTAGTATTGTGAACGCTGGTAAAAAAACGAAACTCACATGTAATGAAAGCTATTTATGTGAGTTTTTCAACGGTATATTGGTTTTTCCGGGGAAACGATTCTATCGCGAGATACAGGCCTTCAAAGTCCGACTTGGCGTACTTTTTGAGGTCCCCCGTCATTCGCACCTCAAAAAATCAGTACTGCGCACGTCCATAGGAAAATGAAAATTACATGTAATGAAAGTCCTTTGTATGGGCTTTCCAACGGTATATCGGTTTTTCCGAGGAAACGATTCTATCGCAAGGTACAGGCCTTTAAAGTCCGACTTGGCGTACTTTTTGAGGTCCCCCGTCATTCGCACCTCAAAAAATCAGTACTGCGCACGTCCATAGGAAAAAGAAAATTACATGTCATGAAAGCCCTTTGTATGGGCTTTCCAACGGTATATTGGCTTTTTCGGGGAAACAGTTTTGTCGCGAGATACATGTATTCAATGTTCACTGTAGCGGGGTTTTTAGGTACCCTGCGCGGCTTGTTTCTTCGCCCATCGTGATGGTGCAAGTCCCAGGTCATATTAAATAAGACATGAAACAGGGAACTAAATAGACAATTTTTCGATCTTGTTTATCGATTCCCTGCCTCGGAAAAATCGATGGTGTCAAACACTGATCGTGAATGAAAACACTCAGAACGCATAAAGGGTGCAAGAAAAAAGTCGCAATCTCAGGGATTGTGTTATAGGGGAGACATGATACATAGAAATGGATCCGTTGTCTCTGAGATTCCATTGAAGTTGTATGTTTAATATTCGTTTAAAATTTGGTAATATACAGTTGGCAGTATGTGTCAGGTTCGTCTCTATATCTGCATCTCTCTCTGCATATCTGCATCTTTCTCTCCCTGCTCGCCGCTGCATGAACGGCAGCCTACTTTGATAAGAACTCCCCTGTTTCATGTAATATTCAATAGGACCTGAACCGCTACAACGAACATTCAAGGCATGCATCTCGCGACACAAATTTTTCCCCGGAAAAACCAACATACCGTTGGAAAGCCCATACAAAGGGCTTTCATGACATGTAATTTTCTTTTTCCTATGGACGTGCGCAGTTCTGATTTTTTGAGGTGCGAATGACGGGGGACCTCAAAAAGTACGCCAAGTCGGACTTTAAAGGCCTGTACCTCGCGATAGAATTGTTTTCTCGGAAAAACAAATATACCGTTGGAAAGCCCATACAAAGGACTTTCATTACATGTAATTTTCATTTTCCTATGGTCGTGCGCAGTACTGATTTTTTGAGGTGCGAATGACGGGGGACCTCAAAAAGTACGCCAAGTCGGACTTTAAAGGCCTGTACCTCGCGATAGAATTGTTTTCTCGGAAAAACAAATATACCGTTGGAAAGCCCATACAAAGGACTTTCATTACATGTAATTTTCATTTTCCTATAGACGTGCGCAGTACTGATTTTTTGAGGTGCGAATGACGGGGGACCTCAAAAAGTACGCCAAGTCGGACTTTGAAGGCCTGTATCTCGCGATAGAATCGTTTCCCCGGAAAAACCGATATACCGTTGGAAAGCTCACATTAAGGGCTTTAATTACGCGTGTTTTTTATTTTCCTACGTGGTGTCCCAATACCGACTTTTTTAGGTTAACCGTATTTTTGCACCTTGAAAAAATCGAAAAATTGTCGATTTTGGGGTAAATTTGGCAACAATGGATAAAAACTATATACGAAATGATAGCTCTTTTTATGTTCTATCGACTCAAACAAACCGCACCTTCGTATCTTTAATTGCTCAAAAGTTATGGGGTTTAACATGTTTCAACTTTAAAAAATGGCAACGTCGCACTCGGGGGGCTGGGGACTAAACCCACCCCGGATTTGGAGACCGGAAGTGCCCCTCTATCACTGGTATGAATTTCGTTAACTTTTGAAACGGGCAAATTTGGGGGGTCCGTGCATAGAGTCCTTTTATCGGGTGTACCAAGATGGCGTCATTACCCATAAGGCAAAAGGTTATGTAGTATAGTACATGTTACATCAGGGGAGTCGAACGGCTGGAAAGGGCGCATCTGGTACCCAGAAGCGCCCAAAAAGGACCCAGGTTTTTTAAGCGTGCCAGTAGGGCTCGCTTTTTGAAATCACTCGGATGTACCATTGTACAGCACACCGATCAACCAATGCTATTCAACGGGCCGTCCAAATATTTTTTTCCTCGGACCCGTTTTCTTATCTTTGAACCATTATACTGTCAAGCCCTGATGGTCTCTTACCAAAAAACCGAATGAACTGCTAATTGGGAACCCTTGAGAACATTTTCCTGTCAAAACCGTATTATTTCATCTGACAAAAACCTCATAGAAGCTTTCTTACGCTCGGAGGACTCAACTCTAGAACCTTCTTTCCCGCCAAAACTGTTTAGCCAATGAGCGTCTTGCACTGCAAGTGCAATCTGTGATGAGCCTCGTGACTCTTTATACCATGTACTAACCGTGGCCCCTGCAGAAATCCACTCAAACCACTGCAGTTATCTCCCGATATAGCTTTGGGTGTCAGGTTTCGAGCAAGGCAATAAAAGACGGCGAGGAGAGGGTCGCCTCGTCGAACCTATTATCTTCCACGCCCAATTAACCATTCACCGTGACGCCAGGATCCACCAAATTTTCACAAAAATTGTTTTCCGTCTAATTAGCGAGTTTTTCCTTACTTTCCGTTAAAGTACAAATAAAAAGAGACCTCATTTGTAAAAATCGGCCGAATAGGAGAGAAGTTACAGTTTACAGTTCGAAATCCAAAGCGATTAACTCAACGCGATTTCGATGCACGGCAATTCGCCCAAATCACGGTCGTGCGAAATGCCGCATATCAGCTTAAAATCAAGATAATTGGACGGAATCTTTAAAATCAATTTACATTCAACGTTCAAGAATCAATATTTTCTCCCAAATTTAGCAAAAAGTACCAATTGATGCAAATAACAAAGACGTGAAAATAGTAGGTATGTGTCCAACATTTTAGTTATTCGGCACGCTTTTCCAACATATTCATGTTGGATTTTTCTGCTTGTTTATATTAGAGGAGGCCAGAAAGCTTAGGAAGGGGGGCAAAATTTGAAGTAAGCGGGAAATGTTGAATCTTGGTCCGTTCGTAGGGTAAGTGAATCGGAGGTATGCTCCTCTCCTATAGACTATCCAAAAGCGACGAAATGCTCCGTTCCGTTTCGTGTAAGTCTTGGCGTGAAGTTTAGATACAAACGTTTCAGCTAAAATGAGTGTTTCTCAATGTTTTAGGGTCTAAACTAAAAGGCTAGCATGCTTAGACCCTCAAACCTTTTGAGCCAAAAAATCTCCCTTATTTTATCCCCATCCCCAATTTACTATAATGGGTCGCATCCTTTCCCTCCGTTACACTAACTTCATCGTACTCTATTTTCCTAGATGCCCGTTCTACACAAATTGCGTCACTCAAAAACATCGTCACAAATGGAATTATCCTTCAGGGATGTGATTTAAGCAATAATTTGGCAAAACTGTGTTGAAGGAATTGCCAAAAATAATTACATTAGCTGACCGACAGACTGATAACCAACCTTTAAAGATAACGTGTAACGTGTAAAATTTGTAATTCCTTCTAACACGTCGATGTCGTTAGTCCGCAATCACAAATCTCGTTTGCGGTGTCTGAAAATCTCCGCTTCTATGTTATTTTTTTAAAGGAGAACAAATTGACATGATTCTTGAAGTTTTTGCAAAATTTTCTTCGCACAGAGAAGAAAAATCACAGCAGTTTTAAAGAATTGCCGTTGAGTATTTTTTCCGTTTTAAAAAAAAGTTTGACGTCGCAAACCGAGTTATGTGATTGACGACTTACACCGTCGATATGTACTTGTCGCTTCAAAGCACTCACTGAAAAAAAAAAAAAAAAAAAAAAAAAAAAAAAAAAAAAAAAAAAATTGAGATATTGTTTTAACTCAAAGCGTCATTTCTTGTCGACCAAATTTGGTTGTTTGAGTTAAAGAAACGTTGTTTTGCTATCGATCAGTTTAAGTTAAAAAGCGATGACAAAACAACGTTTCTTTATTTCAATAATACTGACTTAAAGTCAAATCCGCACAGTTTTAACTGTAAAATCAAACTCAATTTTGTCGACAAGAAACGACGCTTTTAGTAAAAATAATATCTCAAGAATCTTTTACTTTCTCGCTCCCCTAGGGTAGAGGAAGTATTGTCACCCTGCAAGGGGGAAAAAAGTTGGAATTTCATCATTTCTAGTTTTTCAGTGCTCCCTGGCATTCGCAATTACACGTTACTGCACTAAATTGCAAAATTATTTCAGTTTTTTTGTTATACTGTGCTACTCGGGACGGGGGCTGATCTGCCGTGCTAATAAGGAAAAACGCCGTAAGAGCATTCAGACGTTGCCGTATCTCCTTCAATAAAGCACGAATTTACAGGGAAAATTCTGAATATTTTTCTCACAATGTTTCAGATATTTTAGATTCAATCGTGAGCAAAAAATCTCTGAAAAAATGTAAGAAAAATATTCAGAATTTTCATGAATTTTGTAAATCGCGATATATGGCGCTTTAATCTCGATTTTATCGACGAAAAATGATCGCGATTTTATTGAACATATGCATAGCGATTTAATTGCCATAAATTGCAATTTTTTATTCGATAATACTGCGATAAATTGCCACCGATATAATCGCGATAATCAACCGATAAAATCGCTATTTATCGCGATCACTGCTACTCGGGACCGTCGAAATGTTTCGATTAATCCTGCTGGCAATAATATCTGCAATATAACACACATTTAAAAATTAAAACCGGATTGATAGACATCGTAATCCAACTTTATCATGTAGTACTTTGGTTGATCTGCTTTCGGGCTTCCCTCTATTAAAAGCTAAAAACGGCCTCTGATGATACTCTTTTTGTCATTTCATTCGGATCTGGCTAAACGAATTTTTTTTTGGATATTCAGCAATTTGTATGTTAATCATCCACGCGCTCACTTTAGTTGGACGTATTTCTGTCAAACGGAACTATGTGCATTATGGTTTGAGCCCTGTTATGCATATCGACGGTGAAACTACCAAACCACGTATCTCGTTTGCGGTGTTTAAAAATCTACGCTCACATTTTATTTTTTGGAGGTAGACCAAATCAATATCCAGGGTGTCTGCGGGTCTGGAAAACCGGGAAAACCGGGAAAACCGGGAAAAATCAGGGAATTTGATCACTGTCTGGAAAACCGGGAAAAGACAGGGAATTCGATCGAAAACCGGTGAAAGTCAGGGAATTTTCGCAATTCCAACATTTCGAGGCTATTTTTGCTCGTCACTGCCGAATTGGCCGAGTAGCGCGCTCGCGTGGCTGATAATGTAAACTGCTCTGTTCAACCAGTTTGCAACACGGCCGCTAGGTTCACTAATGTGTGTTCACTAACTTTAAAGATCGAATCGATCTGCCCTATTTAATTTATCTACTTAATTCATGCCAAATGGCAAGATAGACTAAATAGACTTGAATGAAGTTCACTTGCTAACAGCAGAAAATTACAGTAAATAATGATAGGAAACTAAGTGCCCCAGTTTGGAGCCGACGGTTAATCAATTTTTTCAATAAGTTAGGAAATTTAATGAAAGTGCCAGAATTTTAGTTTTTCTTTAACTGAGTAAAGAAATATTTAATGTCAACTGCATTTTGCACGAAATTTTTCTGGTTCTTAAATCAACATGTTCACAGCTGGTGCATCCATCTTGTAGAAATATTATTGGTGGATTATATTCTAACAAGCCAACGTTTGTTGAGTATAAGACAAATTCAATACCAACAATAGGTTCTGGAATCCATTGAATTAATTGGCCTTAAATTAAAAAAAAAAAATCCCGAATCAAACTTCATCTAAAATCGAGGAGAAACTCGTATTTCCTCTTGATTATAGCAAAATCTACCTGAGTTGGGCACATTTACAACTCTTGTTTTATATTTTAAGAAAAAGAGACTTGTATTTTCAGGGCACTAAGTAATATGCCAATCTTTATGAAACCACCAGGGTGAACTATAGTTTGAATTTTCAAAAGTATACGGGGCAATATGTCACGAAGAAAGCGTAGTAGAGCTTGAAAATTTTTGAAGGTGAATTTTAGTCTGAGTATACCATTTTGGAATCAGCTTTATTTTGAGTATTTAGGATCTCGTTCCTTTCAAAAGTATTACTCAACTCCTTCCAACGCCATGGTAATTCAGAATATGACTTTACGGGGTCATTCCTAAGGATAGTTTTTTTTTTAATATTTTCTAACTAGTTCATCGTATGGCTAAACCCAAAAAGTCAGGGAATTTTGTCATTTTTTGTCATGGAAAACCTGGAATTGTCAGGGAATTTCATTTTGAAAATCTTGTAGACACCCTGATATCATTCTTTGAAATTTTCACAGAATTTTCTCCGCACAAAGAGGAAAAATCACAGAAATTTTCAAGACTAGATGTTAAGTAGTTTTTCATTTAAAAAATAAAGTATGACAGGAAGTCTGCGACGTCGCAAACCGAGATACGTGGTTTGGTAGTTTCACCGTCGATATATTCTTATGGGTATCAGGGCTCATGCCTTAGTGCACATAGTTCCCTTTGACAGAAATACGTCCAATTATTTCTACAGGACTAAATTCTATCTGAAAATCTGCAATTTTTGAAAAATTTATTTTTCTAAATTCACATTTTTACTTCATTCTTCAGCTTCACTCACTTAATGCGGCATCGTTTTAAAATTCGTGAAGCAGGAAGGTTTTTTTCCTCTTCCCCCTCCCCCATCCTACACTAAGCTTGATTAGAGAATGGGTCGCAGAAAGTAAAAAATCCAATCGAGAGAAAAGTCAGTTGAAGTAATTAGACCAGTGGAGCTCTCCTGAACATTTGAATTGCGTCCAGAGTCCTGGGAAGGTGTTCGAACAAAAAAGTCGTTTTCAGCGCGTTTTCGTTCACCGTTAGTAGAAACATTGCTAACGGTAGATACGGTGTATTCTGTAGGACAAAATATTACTCGAATAAACATAAACTTTTTCAGCGCATGAATACGAAGTTCAGCGTGTTACAGTTTCAGCCCCTATATCTAGTGACAATGGATCCGTTCTTCTATTGCTTTGGAAATCCTGTTAGTCACGGAAGGTGTATCCAAAGTTGCCGCTTGAGATTTTGAAGGAGTTTTAGCGCTCCTCCAAACTTTAGATTCAACGCATTTGACGGGATTGTACTGCCGTGCTAAGGAAAAACGCCGTATGAACCTTCAGACATCGCCACATTTACTTCAATAAAAACCTAATTTACTGAGAAAATTTTGAATATTTCTCTTCAATTTTTTCAGACAATTTATCTCGCAACTTTAATCTAAAATATCTAAAAATTCCAAGGAAAAATACGCATTACTATTCTTTAAAATGCATGTTTTATGCAGGGAAATTTGGCAACTCCCATATTTCATACGGCGTTCCTCCACAGCATGGCAGTGTAAAGCTCGGGGGTGTAAAGTGTTCCAAATTTTCAGATGAATAAAACATTTTAATTTTTTTAGAAATTTACAAATTCAGTGCAAAAACAATATTAAAATATTAACTCAGATCAGTTTTATATTTAGTAAAATATATGTGTAAAAATTTTAAATCCTGAAAGTAGAAAAAAATGGGAATTGTATAAAAATAGTTCGAGAGAACTATTGCGACTTATTCACGACATTCTGGAATTACATGAATAAATAAATAAATAAATAAATAAATCAAGATTTATGGAATGCCTCTCTTTCATGCTATCTCCGCGTTGGGTTCATCCACACTTCTTCGGTACGGGATGCTGCTTCTCATTTCCTTATAGTAACTATACACAATCGTGCAAATGTAGAAATTTAGTGCTGAAACACCGTAAGAAAGTTAAGTAAGAAAAAGACTCAGAAATAAAATTGTAAGTGTTATAATTCTTGATTACTATTACTTGAACGTATTTATGCTAATAAATACGAGCTAATCGGAAATGAGCTAAATCAAAAAGAGCTACCTCAAACGGCAGGGACACAATTTCTATTTATTTGATTCATTCTCAGCAGGGCCGGATTTTCCTACTTGCCCCCCATGCGCCACCTGTATTTTGCCGCCCTCTTCTGATTCGTTTTGAAACATCAATAAAAACCATCGACTGAACGTGCCAGCGAGGGAAGGGTGCATAAAACGCGTTTACTCGTGTTGGACACATTTTTTGGGAAAGCCCTATCAACACTACTAGCAAAAGGTCACGGAACTTTGCGCGAAAGTCAAGTTTCGTATAAACCTATCTCTAATGGACAAGGCCTTCCATTCATAAGAAATGAACGAAAAAATTATGAAAGAACAAACACAAAATTTGGTTTAATGATTTTAACTTCCCCCGCCGCGCCGCGTCGACCGCACCGTGTTTGGCGCACTGCGTGAAGTATTCACGCAGTCTTGTAGGCGCTATGCGTTTCACGCTGACCGCATTGTGTTTGGTGCAATGCGTGAAGTATTCATACATTCTTGTAGGTGCTATCCGTTTCACGCTGACCACAATAACCGCACTGTGTTTGATGCAATGCGTGAAGTATTCGTGCAGTCTTGTAGGCGCTAATACGTGTTACATGCCGATTGCCGCGCCGAGGGCTTCTCCTTTTCATCTCAAGTCCTCGTCATCATTTCTCCCTAAGTCGCGCCGTTCCAGGCCAAATTGTGTGTTTGGTTTCTCTCTTAACTCGACTAATTAAAGGTGCTGTCTCTTGTATCACTGAAAGACGACAAAATTAGAAATTACTATACTCTCAGGAAATGAGAGATTTTGCAGCCTTTTCTCGTTTGTAATTTTTTTTCTAAATCCGATTTTTTTTATACCTACATTTAAAAAAATTGCAAAATTTGCCGCTCCCTAGATTTGCCGCCATGGGCCGCAGCCCATGTGGCCACCCCATAATCCGGCCCTGATTCTCAGTTAGTTCCTTTTAGCATAAACACGCCCACTCATGTTTTTCAGTGGAGTTTCTAAAATCGTCAAACGCAATTGAACAAAATAAATAAAAAACGTAAGGATAAATAATACCGAAAAAAATAATATGCTGTTTTAGAATCTAGGATGTCAAAAATGTGTCTGGTGATCCCAAGATGCTGCCTTTACTGCCCCCTCAGTTGAATTTGCATTCACAGGATGTAAAATTAACTGCGGGGGCAGTAAAAGCAGCATCTTGGGATCACCAGACACATTTTTGACATCCTAGATGCTAAAACAGCATATTATTTTTTTCGGTGCAGTAATACTCAATGCAAAAGCCCTCTGTTACAAGCACATCAAGTATCGTTAGGTCGTTTCTAAATATCTATTAATTTTATTACGAATGCAACTTATAGTCCTTTTATCAGTTTTTCAATTTTTGTCACTTGGTTTTTGTGTTCTAATAATCCTTCAATTTCTCAATTTTGAAGCCAGTCACGGTGCCCCTGAACTCACTTTAAATGCGACTTTGTTGTACATCAAAAATTCAAGTTGGAGGTTGTAGTGGGGTACCCCCTGATGGGTTTTTGGGCAATTTCGAAATAGGTTGTCGGAGCTCCTCGAAAAATAATCGCATTTTTGTGGTTTTTTAGGGGTAAAATAGCAAAATTGGCCTCGGGGCGACAAATTAAACCCCCTCTCCCTCATCCTGGCTTTGACCGATCTGAATTTTTAGTATGTTTTTACCTAGTATAAGATGGGACTTTTCTGAAATTTTCATGCCCATACAATTTTTTTTGCTCCCGCAGCAGCGTTGCCAAGTTGCGGACTCCAAAATATCGAATTTAATGATAAAATGAAGGTTTCGGAGTGTGATTTCCATTCAAAATCAAAAATTCAAATTGTAAGTTGTAGTAGGGTACTGCCTGATAGGGTTTTGGCCAATTTCGAAGTAGAGTGTTTGAGATTTTTGAAAAATTATCGAATTTTTGCGGTTTTTTAAGGGTAAAATAGCACACTGAGCACGGGGCGGCAAGTTAAACCTTTTCTCTCTCATCCTTGCCGTGACCGATCTGAACTTTTAGTATGTATTAACCTGGTATAAGATGTGACTTTTCTGAAATTTTCATGCCCATACAAAATTTTTTGCCCCCCGCGGCAGCGTTGCCAAGTTGCGGACTCAAAAATATCGAATTTGATGATAAAATGAAGGTTTCGAGGTGTGATTTCCTCCAAAATTTCACGAAAAATGTGCAATCTGAGAGTTTTCGATAAGAAAAGGCATATTCGAACAATTTAGAGTTGCAGTGTTGCCAGCTTTCGATTTAAAATTCGTCAAAATGACCCAAATCGCGTTGCAACCTCAAGCGCTGGATTTTTATTTCGTTCAGAATTGGTTATTACGGTTCTTCTGTACTTTATGCATTTAGGTACCATGAAAATTATGCCATTACTTACTTGATGGGTGCAGCTAACTCAAAAAGAGAGGCCGGATAAAGCGATGAGTCGGGGGAAAACGAGCGGTTCGGGTAGACAGAAAGTTCTTAAATCTACTTTATCACCAGAAAGTAGAATTTGAGAACTTTCTCCCACCCCCCAAACCTTATCCCTGTTGCAGTCAATCCTTTGAACATCTTATCTGAAATTTTGCCCCCGAATTTTTCCCAAAAACATTAAAAATAAAAACACAAATAAAACGGGTGGATAACAACGATTCAAATAACTCTATGAAGTCCCTGAATTCGACCTCCTCTCATACAGCGGATTGGATAGTTCGAATCCAGAAGACTTCTTACTGTAAAGAATATACCTTCGACAATTTAAAGAATAAAAAAATTACAAAAGATCACAATAAATTTGAGTAATGTTGAAAATAAACTCCCTCATAAAAACAAAAAAAATAAACTAGATGACGAAATTATGACTTTTTATGATCGGAACAAACCTGATGGAGTCCATCTAAATTCAAGAGGCCTCTTGATCATCTGGAATCTCATGCAACAGAGTTTGCCGTGCATGAATGGTATGTTTCCTTATTTAGTCCAGAAATATTTTATTTTTCGGAATGTCAAACATGTCTTATACAACCAAAAATTTACAAAGCATTTTTAATTTCGTCATCTAGTTTATTTTTTTTATGAGGGAGTTTATTTTCAACATTACTCAAATTTATTGTGATCTTTTGTAATTTTTTTATTCTTTAAATTGTCGAAGGTATTTTCTTTACAGTAAGAAGACTTCTGGATTCGAACTATCCAATCCGCTGTATGAGAGGAGGTCGAATTCAGGGACTTCATAGCGTTATTTGAATCGTTGTTATCCACTCGTTTTATTTGTGTTTTTATTTTTAATGTTTTTGGGAAAAATTCGGGGGCAAAATTTCAGATAAGATGTTCAAAGGATTGACTGCAACAGGGATAAGGTTTGGGGGGTGGGAGAAAGTTCTCAAATTCTACTTTCTGGTGATAAAGTAGATTTAAGAACTTTCTGTCTACCCGAACCGCTCGTTTTCCCCCGACTCATCGCTTTATCCGGCCTCTCTTTTTGAGTTAGCTGCACCCATCAAGTAAGTAATGGCATAATTTTCATGGTACCTAAATGCATAGAGTACAGAAGAACCGTAATAACCAATTCTGAACGAAATAAAAATCCAGCGCTTGAGGTTGCAACGCGATTTGGGTCATTTTGACGAATTTTAAATCGAAAGCTGGCAACACTGCAACTCTAAATTGTTCGAATATGCCTTTTCTTATCGAAAACTCTCAGATTGCACATTTTTCGTGAAATTTTGGAGGAAATCACACCTCGAAACCTTCATTTTATCATCAAATTCGATATTTTTGAGTCCGCAACTTGGCAACGCTGCTGCGGGAGCAAAAAAAAATTGTATGGGCATGAAAATTTCAGAAAAGTCCCATCTTATACTAGGTAAAAACATACTAAAAATTCAGATCGGTCAAAGCCAGGATGAGGGAGAGGGGGTTTAATTTGTCGCCCCGAGGCCAATTTTGCTATTTTACCTCTAAAAAACCACAAAAATGCGATTATTTTTCGAGGAGCTCCGACAACCTATTTCGAAATTGCCCAAAAACCCATCAGGGGGTACCCCACTACAACCTCCAACTTGAATTTTTGATGTACAACAAAGTCGCATTTAAAGTGAGTTCAGGGGCACCGTGCAGTATGAATTATTTTGCTGACTTTGGCCAGTGGTCCGTCAGTAGTACTTGTACAATGAAAAACAAATCCTGCCATGGGGTTGTATAGACTTACCGTCCACATTATGGGCTTAGGGGCCGAAACTTCCAGAGGGGGCACCCGGAGCGAGCGAAGATACGGCTCCAGTACCCGGAACTTTCGGCCTCTGAGTCCGGAACGGACGGTAAGTCTATATAGACCATAACTTTGTTTTCAAAGTACTGGAAGTGCTTTCTCCTCCGAGGTATGGAAAAATAAATTTATAAATTAAAATAGAATAGTTGAAAGCACTCCAGATTGAACGGGAAGAGAAACTTACCGAAATTTAATATCAGTGATAAGGGGTGGTAAACTGCTTCATAAATGTCTTGATCATGATTCTTGATCGGCAGCATACGTTCCATGTCCCCTCGGAGATTGGTAAAGATGAACATTGGAAAATTAAGGAGTAGGTCGATGCCTTCAATGATAGCCGACGCTATGAATGGTGATAAAAATGTTGGTTTTTGCTGTAAAGAATTAAAAAGCAGAAGATGAAAAACTTTCACAAATTAAAAATTGCTGCCGTTATAGCAAAGATAGCAGTGACTGTCAATTTTTCGAAATCGAGTTTTCTTCAATATTCGTCTAATCTCTTTTAGATGAAATGACTGAAATGTCTAAAATAGCACGATTCATATTATTTTCATGAAAACGAGACATGTGAGGTAGCCGTAAGTGCGCAAAAAATTTCGTAGTTTCAGGCAAAACATCCGTAAGTGTCATTATTCCTCCAGAGAGCCAATGAGAGCAGTCTTTTCAAGTAAAATTCAGCCCACTTCTGCCAATTTATAACCTGAAAAAATTTTATTTTTTATTTTATTCTTGCAGTTTATTTGGCTTCTATTCCAGTTTATTTATTTATTTATTAAAACTTTGTACATGGGAGCCCCATTATTAGGGCTATGGCACAGGTCAAGAAACACTATACAATAATTAAAAATATAAATTACAACTGTACATTAGTTGGTGGTTAGAACGTTATTCAACAGATGAGTTTAGAAACTCGTTCAAATTATAAAAAGCCTTGCTCAAAAGAAGATCGCGAAGTAAATTGAAAAATTTCCGGATATCACCGTCGCGGAGTTGTTTTTTGATATTCCAAGGTAGAGCATTTATAATTTGGATAGCCGAAAATTTGCAATCTTGCTCAGATAGTTTCAATCGGACTTTTACGTTTTTGATATCTCTATGTCTGCTGTTGTAATTATGAGACGGTAGAAGATCAGAGGGAGATACCAATCCATTTGAGATTGCAAACTTTAGGCTATCCAAGATATAAAGGGAGGTCAGGGTGAACAATCTATGCTCTATGAAGATTGGGCGGCAGTGGGCATTCCAGGGCATATTAAACATAATTCTGACGAGCTTTTTTTGTAACATGAAAACTTGCTCTGCTCCAGTGCTACGGCCCCACAGGATTAGTCCGTATCTCATATGGGAAACAACATGGGCATGATAGAATGCTAAGCAACACTGAAGGGTAGATATTCTTGACAGGTTGCGCAGGGCCCAAGATGCTCGGCTTAATTTACATATGACTTTACTGGTATGTTCTTTCCAGTCCTTTCCAGTTTAGGTAACTACAGCCATCTTTTTAGACAAGAAAACCTGAAAATGTGTTTTTTGTGTGTCTAAAACGCTATCACGAAAGCATGTAGAATTTAGCACTTACGGCTGTCTTGCCCAACAATAATCTAGCACGAAAATGAAAAATACCCTTTTTATGTAATTGAAATAAAATCGGTTGATTTTCAATCATCCAAACGATTTCTAGAAGTCTTCCGGATGATAAGTGGCAATTTGAGAAATAACGGAGGCTTATTTCAATAAAATTTTCCGTCCAGACGCTTATGCACCCGTTTTCTCAAAACTCCATTTTTGCACTTGCTCCCTTCGCTATCACGGCAGATTCGAGGATGTAGAACAACTCGTGGCTATAAACTTCTCCGCAAAAGGGGCACTCAAGTTGGGTTTAAATTTTTCATGAAAAACCGACCCAGAGGCAAGCGACCCTTCAATGAACTCTTGGGGATAGGTGGAAGCTTTTACTTTCGGGGATTCAACACTTATTCCTCATGGACAATAATTCCAAGGGAGCAACAGTCATCTTACCTACTATGTGGATGATGAGCTTTGGGTGACATCATTAGCCAAACAAGCTTCCCAAACTTCGGTTTGTTTCAGTGGCGTGGCGTGCTATTCGATATATCGATTATTCTGCCATTTAAACCTATGGAATAATATCGATTAATAGGGTGTTCGCAGCGAACACCTTAATAGTCGATTCTTTGCCATAGGTTTAAATGGCCGATCAATCGATATATTGCAAATCACGCCACGCCACTGGTTTGTTGGCAAAACGAAAATCCCAACACGCTATTAAGATGATTCGATGGACGCCATATTTTGTGTCAAAACGACATGCGATATTTTGCATCGATTGGTTCCATTTTTTCAGCTACTTGTCATTTTTTTCGAATTTTGAGATTGCAATTCTGTTGTCAGGAGACTAATGAATTCGCTTACCAATTTTGACTAAATTTAACGTAATGTAGGCATGGTTTTTGTAGAGAGAAAATGTTGCATTCAAGTGCAATTTCGATATTGGTATCAAATGCGATATATTTCCTCTAAAAAAAACCACTCCTATATTACGTTGAATTCGTTCGTCAAAATGGGTAAGCGAATTCATTAGTCTCCCGACAACAGAATTTCGATCTCAAAATTCGAAACAAATGACAAGTATGTGAGAAAATGGAACTAATCAATGCAATACATCGCATGTCGTTCTGACACAAAATATAGCGTTCATCGAACCACCTTCACCATCAACTTAGTAGACAGGTCATACACAGAGCCAAGAGACCCTGCACTAGTATCTTGGCCATTATGGAAGCTTTTACATTCGGGACTTCAGCATTCCACTGTTGACTTTATACCTACATGGTTGATGTTTAAAAACGTGTTGGCAGTTTCGTTTTGCAAACAAGTCGAAAATGGCCGAAGTTTGTGAAACTTGTTTGGCTCGTGACGTTACCCGAAGCTCATTGTCAAACTTAGTTTCATATCAATTTTCTTCATAAGTGCACTCCCTTTGACATGATGTATATACCTAATTAATCATCCACTTGGTAACTCTTTTCTGAAAATTTTCATTCGGTATACGTCAAAAGATCAATATTTGGACTGTGCATCCATAATTGAACCATGGGTAAATGCTTTAAATTAAAAGGAACTAAAAAGAGCGCAAGTCCTATACAAAGCTCCCTCTTTTTATTTAATTCCTTTCGAAACTGATACGTACATTTGGACGTACATATATTTCTGCCGAACTATGTACAATTGAACATGAGCCCTGACCCATAAGAATATAGGTGTGCATGATAGGGCTCACGTCATAATGCACATAGTTCCGTTTGGCAGAAATACGTCTAAGTAAGGATGTACCTACCTTATACACCCCAAATAAAAGCATGAGAGCAGCAATTGTGCCCAAAGCCCCTAATATGAATTCCTTTATCATAATGACTACTGCTATTTGCTCTCCTGAAACATTAAGAAAGACAAAAGTTTAGGCGGAAAAAATATAAGCTTTAAAACGACTAAAATCATGCTTGTAAAAGAGTTGACGAGAATGTGCGCGTATCAGGAGAGGTTTACTTACATTTCTTTCTGGGCAAACCTGATCGCCGCACAGTGGAACAAGCTAGTAGAGGAGGTCTGACATGAAATTTAGGGCTAAAATTTCAAGTTTTGACGTTTATTTTGCGACATTATCAATTCCACAGGGCGTTTCTGAAAGGAATTTTCATGATAAAACCAATGAAACCACTCTCAAACTTTCTTATTTTATATTATCAAAGATATACTTTCAAAGTTTCCAAATGTCGTCCGACTTTTCCTACTTTCTAGTTCCTTTGTGCGCCGACCACGAGGAAAAAAGGCCCACGCCACGGGGACAGGGAATACAAAAATGCGTGATGTGGACTCCACAAATTGTGCGTTTAAGAAAAGCCTCCGGACTTTTCAGATTTTTGAGCTGGTTTTCCTTTAAAATACCATTTATTAATCTGCATCTCTTGTCTCTGACAGATAAAGTGGGCACTAAAAATTAATCGCCATGGCCTTTTGATCATGAGCAAAAATGTGAAAGGTTAGTATGTTAAAAGTCTTGGAGTAAAATTGGGATGAAATTCAACACGGAGCCAATATTTTGCCCCCCCCCCCCAACCCGAATGATACAAGTGCTGAACGAATTTCATTCCTTTTGGGGGGGGGGGAATTCTGCTATATAACGGGACGGGTTTCCCTTAAATTCATAGCATTCGGTTTTATTGGGGGATAATTGTCTTCGGGAGGGAAATTCTTTTCGGATTCCACTCCAAGATTTCTAACAGTGAACACAAAAAAATTATTTTTAACAACCATATTGAAAGAGTGGTTATCTAGATACTTGTAAGTAAGACCAATTTTTTCTTTTCAAATACCTCCATGAATAAACTAGAGGATACTGGTACTTACCAGACGGTAACTTACTCTGAGGTACAAGGCTTTAGATGTTTTGAGGATAAACTAACCTGTACTTTCAATGCTGTGATATCCGCTGATGAATTTGATCGTATTCGGTAATCCAATTGGAAAATCAAGCACTCCTATAGCCTGGGAAGCAAACAAAAACACGTGATTTCAGTTTTATTTTATTAATATCTGCTTCGTTTTCTCTAAAAGAGTTAACTTATTGTTAGACTCACTAACTTTGTGTGATATTTCATATTGTCTAGTGGTCCATTAAAACTTTTCACAGAAAAGGTAGTTCCACAGGGGGAGAATGTGAATTATCGTGCTCTTGTGAGCGTAGACGGTATATTTGGTTCACAACCACGAGAAAAGGTTTTTCATTTTGAGGGGGCAAAGTTTTCAAAGGGTAATTTTTTTTTAATTGGATCGAAAGTTGGATGTTGAGATTTCGATGGAAAACTCTTTATAATCGTCATTTCCCGCGGACGAAAGAATTTAACTGTAGTTTAACTATCGGTCCATTGTGCTCAGCCAGCACTTCTCGATATCAAAGCTAAAGCACAAAAGAAACTCACATCCTGCGCCTGCATGAAACTATTCGTGCCTAGCAGTTATCATTGCAGTATATACGAATAATTGAAGGCGATATATCTGTCATTTTAAATCCTCGCAGTGAGGCCCACCGTTGCGTGCGGGCCGCGGATGAATAGTGAATGCCTCCATAGTGAAAACGCCTTCAACTCCGTGCGTATGCAATCCGGACATCCTTGAAGATCGAATAGTTGCAACTAGGCGTTATAATGAAACTCGCTTAGTGTTCGTCGCATGCGATACTGACTGCGAGCGCTATGCTTGTTTCGCCTTGTAACTTCCAGCGCTGCCTATTGTGCCAATGAAGTATATTAATACTGATTTTTAGTGCGGATTTGTCAATTTTCAGAATTTGCTTTGATTTGCCGTCCTAAAATGTGGGCTGCGGCTACGGCCCTTACCTTTTCTCGTCTAAGAACGACAAGAGCGGCGAAGTTGGAAAATCGGTCAGATAGATTTCAAGATCTCATTGGTACAAAGAATCGCTTTTTTTTCAAATGGATAGACTAACGCCAACTCAAGAGAGACCCCGTAGTTGGTCATTTTCCCTACAGTTAATAACCCGTTTCAGCCAATAGGATCACTCCATTTTCCCTTCGTCTCATTCTTGTGTCGCTTTGTCTACCGATTTCAATAATCAGCCCACTGCTCCTTACAGATTTATACTAACTGCATAGAATACATACTGAATTACAAAACACTTACTGCAAAAGTCCAACCTATGATGAGTGTGCCCGTCCTCAAAGGAAAACCACAGCAACTGTTCAGTTTCGGGAACCATGAATCGGACCCCATGATGCTCCGTTGTGATGAAAACGCGCTTCTGGAAAAGATAATGGAAATTCTGTTACTTCCTTGGAAGTATGTGTTTGGTACATACGTACTCTTCACTGAAAATCAAATTTTCCCTCTACTTTCTGATCTCCAAACCATCCTTTCAAAGTATTTTCGTGAAATCCCTCTCTTTTTCAAACGAATTAATCTCTAAATTTAATGTATTCTTTCCTTTTCCTAACTTTTAACTTTGTACTACCTTTTGTGACCCCTACTTTTTAAATTTTAAAATTATCTTGATCTCTCCTCTAAGGTTTTAATGGCTCAATTGTTAAAAACACCAAATAAACGTATCTACCAACCAACCATTCTTATTTGATTCGTTCATTTTGGCATAAGATTGCTTTTGAAAGTTCGAGGATAAAATAAAAGAAAATAATGAAAAACATATTGTGCGAGTATACAGGGTGATCCAGGGATGAACGACCAGACTCCAGAGGCGTGTCCTATGGGTCAAAATAAGACTTTTTTGTTGTAAAAAAGTTTTTTTTCCAAAAGTGCCCCCAGTTGGAGCCACGGCCCCCAAACAAATATCAGAGTGTAGATCATTATTTATCCTGAATTTTGGCAACGTTCGAGGACTAAATCGGCGGACTAAAGCTTTGTTTTTCTGAATCCGATTTTTCTTTATACCTGCATTTCAAAAAATTGCAACATTTGCCGCCCCCTAAATTTGCCGCCATGGGCCGCGGCCCATGTGGCCACCCCCTAATCCGGCCCTGATTTCAAGCCATAAAGTTGACTTGGACTCTGCTAGACGGGACTAAAGACGTGTGGAAAAGATGGGGTGCGCTCTTGGTGAGCTGCAGAAGAAACAATGTAAAAGTGGGCGTGGTTCTTTATCGGGAAATAGAAAAGCGGAATTTTACATCGGATCAAATGGAACTAAGCGCCAACTATATGCTAACTCATGATGAGCCGTGGGCATATGACAAGAGCGTTGTGGACAGGGCTCATGAGTTAAAGACTCCCACGATGGGCCGCGGTTGCGGCCTTGTCGCCGCTGACGTCACTGGCGCTTTATAATTCCCATTCATTCTTACGGCCCTCGACTAACGAGCACACCCCTTATTTCCCACCTCTCTGGTTCTGTCCAGCAGAAATACGTCCACTTGTTCCTCTTCAAAAAAATAAGCCAGGAGCGGAAATTTTTGAAACATCGCAATGAAAAACGTGGTATTCCACTTAATATATGTCGCAGGAAAATAGTAAAAGCAGGCATTGTGTCAAATGCCTAGGCAAATAGTCAAATATTCTAACTTAGATTGAAATTCTGATTCTTTTCCTACTTTCAGACAAAATAATTCATTGCTCATGCAAGAAAAAATTCTCAGTGAAAAATTGCACACACGATAGTAGTTTCAACAATTTTAAGCTCCTGAAGAGACATTGATCTTGAAATTTTCAGCATGTCGTATAAAATACAGAATTTTTGGAATTTCAGCATTAAAAAATATGAGAGGTAATTGAAGAGGAAGAGACAAAAAGAGTTCGTAGGTTTGATGAGTTATATTTCCTAAAATATTGAAAACTCGTGAGCTCTTCGCCATAAATTCACAAAATTTTGTAGACCGTCAAAATTTAACCATATGCCTAGGCATTTGACAACGTAGCTACGGCTTCGGCACCCAGAACATTCGGCCTCTGAGCCCGGAACGCGGACGGTGTGTCTATACAGCCCGTAACTTTTTCTTCATTGCGCGATAAGAACTTATTTTTCTCTTAAAAACTGCGCTTTCCCTTGTCAAACGACACAGCTCTAAGCTTGTAATTTATTTACGTTTGGTCTGACGTTATAACGACGTATCGGTCGGCTATTTTGAGATGACGTTGATTCCAGCTGCTATTATTGCCCTTTCTGTTGAGTTTCTCAGCGCGTCTCATGGATGGATTTTCCTCGACATAACCTGAACGATCGCGATCCAGCAAAATCCGTGCGCCACGAGGCTAGCAATTCACAATAATTTTTAATCTGCTCTCAATTCACGCCACGCCACTTCTATACAGCCGTGTTAAGGAACGCCGTATGAACCTTCGGATGTTGCCAAATTTCCTTTGTTGAAACACAGATTTCCTGGTAAACTTATAAATATTTTTCTCCCAATTTTTCAGATAATTTTGTTCGCAATTTAACCTAAAGCTTCTGGAATTTCAAAGAAAAATATTCATAACTTTCCTTAAAAATAAGCATTTTACCGAAGGAAATTTGGCAACTCTCGAATGTTCATACGGCGTTCTTCCTTAGGACGGCAGTTTAACTGAGGAATCTATTGGAGTGCCGTAGGCTGGCGGGTATTAAGTTTTCTACAAGGCTGGATTTGATTCTTTACAAAGGCATGGCGTGAATTGCGATGTATCGATTGTTCTGCCATTGAAACCTACGGTAGAGAATCGATTATTAAGGTGTCCGCTGCGAGCACCCTGTTTATCGATCCTTATCCATAGGTTAAAATGACATAAGAATCGATATATCGCGAAGCACGCCGCGCCACTGATTCTTTAACACCTCTTGGTACAATTAAAGAGGGAGAAATTTTGTATCAAGGAGGTCCAGGAGAACTCGCCCCGAAAATTCTCAAAAATGTACATTTTTTAAGACGAATTGTTTGTAAAATCGCACATACGTAGCTGTCATTGTAAAGGGAGACAATTGTAGGACCACATTTTTTTTCTTTTGAAATTTTGGATTAAACGATTTGACACTACGTATCAAGTTTCTCATCAAGTCCTCTTCATTACTACTTCTAAAAACTTGGCGGAATTATTTTATGGTTTCAGGATGTATAATTATATGCATATAGCGTGTAAGAAAAAAGTCGCCAAAACACAATTATATAATATAGATGACCCCTTCCCACAATGATTAAGTTAGAAACAAATTGTTATCACATCTGTTACATTGCTGCTACTGTGTCGGAGCGTTGCGTATGTTGCCTATCTGAATATTGAAGGAGATCTTTCATTCAAAGTCTTTACGTTAAAATTCGAATAAATTACTCTCTCTTTTTTTGCATTATTAAATGTCTACCTTTTGGATACACGAAATGCATTCTGCGGGTTGCGTAATATAATTGTCACTAATTTACTAAATGTAATTAAAATATCGCAATTATATGTTGGAAAAACTGGAGTTTATACTGCATTTAATCGAAATTTTAGTTCAGTTTTTCTTTTGTTCCGTCCTACCTTAGTTCAAGTGAGAGTGACCTACTGATTGCGACCCACCAACGAGAACAGTGGATTTGCCATAAAAGTATTTGCTCCTCTACAGAAATATGTTTATTATTTAATTTTTGTCGCTTGACAACTTCGTATAATGAGCTCGTCAGCTCGTGTGATGGCGCACAATGGAACTAGTCATCAGAAGAGGTCGGACCAAAATTATTTTATTGGAATTGAAATTTTTTATGTTTATTTCGTCAAAATTTCAATTTCAGGGGTGTTACTGAAAGGAAATTTTAAAATAAATCCAGTGGAACCACATTTAAACATCTCCGTTTCATATATTCGAGGATATGAGGTTTAAAAATTTCCAAAGAGCAACGCCAAGAATGGCACAATTTAGGCCAGCGGGGATTTTTCTGAAACCGAGCCCAAACGATACCTTATGATACCCTAAAACTCTGGTTAAAATTTTAGCTTGAGTATACGCGCGGTTTTAGAGAAATGAGGGGGCAAAGTTGCCAAATCGCCATCATTCTAGACAGCATTTCTACAGCAAAAAGACGGGAAAAATGGACGAAAAAGTTACACCTTTGATGGGTTTCGGCTGTAAATGTTCTTTTTGGGCCCCCAAGCATTTAACTGTGTTCAGTTTCAAACATTTTGGTCGCACAGTGGTCCAAAATGGGGAGAAATTGTCGACAAATCAGGATTCTTTGTCAAATTTTTAAACATGGAAATAAAATTGTCGGTCTGCTGCAGTTTTCGTGGCTAACAATGTTCTTATCGGTCCTCTATGCATGAAATTGTGTTCAGCTTCACAAAACATCGCACAGTGGTCAAAAATGAGGGACTTAGTGGACAAATTAAAATCCTCTGTGAAACTTTTTAAAAATGAAGTGAAACTGTTGGTCCCCAGCAGAGTTTCGATCCCGGAAAAATTCTTTAAATTCTTTGCCAGTGCAACGTTACGTTCCACTGTGGCGCATTATAGATCCGACGCGCACATTGTAGGGGTTCCCCCAAGGTCGGGGGGCCCGTACCCCCTCGCCCAGTTCCTTCATCGTTGTGGGGAGCTGTGTGCTGTGTGGGCCTCCGAAATCGACGCTCGGAGGATGTTAATTGGTGCAAAGCAAGGCGCATGCGCATCGCATGCGGTCAGTAGCACTGCCAGAGCCAGACGCTTCGTCCTGAACCAGGCTCTGACCTTGATACATCGTCCGTTGCTGTGCCACGCCACGCTGCGGTCATATCAGGAATTCAGGATTGAAATGCGATATGACGCATAATATGACTGAGGGGTACCCTGCCATAAAAATGCCGTGTGAATCCTCAGGCGTTGCCAAATTTCCTTTGATAAAACACGAAATTTCATGGTAAACTCATACTCATAAAAGTAAGTATTTTCTCCCAGGAAATTAGGCAGCATTCTCAAATGCATTCTTCAATACTCATACTGCATTTTTCCTTAGCACGGCAATACTCCCTTCGGCTGCTACTCGGCGCAACCTGTAGGAGACGATTTGCGCCTTCAAAAAGCTATCACTGGATCGTGATTTAAAATTTTAAAAAGAACACACAATTTCAGAAAATTTTCGTTAAAAATTGTGGGGACTTTGTAATTTTCTGCAATTATGCTCCCCTTCTCTTCTCATTTAGCATTGCATAGAAAGAAAGTCTAGAGTTATATTTGAAGTCCAAATTTTCTGTGAGGGAGGGGGGGGGGCGAATGACACTATTTCAAACTCTTTGGGGGGCCAGAGAGGCAACTTCTCAATTTTTGTGATTTTGGGGTTAGATTTGCCAATTTTTCATACATTACAGTGTCATTGCAGCGCTCCCCCACAGAATTGGAAAAAACAGAAGCCATCAGCCAGAGGCGGATTCACACTGAAAAAAAACTCCGGCCGTGGGAACCGCAATTACGGGCTTTATGGACATACCGTCCATTCCGGGCTCAAAGGCCGAGAATTCCGGGTGCTGGAGCCGTAGCTTCGATTGCTCCAGGTTCAGAGGCCGAAGCTACGGCTACAGCAGCCGGAATTCTCGGCCTTTGAGCCCGGAACGGACGGCATGTCTGTATAGCCCGCAATTGCGGCTCCCACGGCCGGAGTTTTTTTTTCAGTGCAGCAATTAGACAACACCGGATTGCCTCCATTTAAACCTATGCAAAATAATCGATTTTTGTCGGAGCACCTGACCCCTCCTAAAATCGATACATTTTCCATAAGTTTAAACGGAGGAAATCCGGTGATGCCAAATCGCTGGATCCGCCAATGCCAAGCCTGCGTATATTATCCTGTAGAATGCAGCAAAGCCGTTGACTCATTTTTTTCAAAATTGTCAGTTGAACTGCATTTTGCAATTTGGAACTATAAATTCTGGCTCCTCTTGAAAAACACGTATGTGCATAGGGGAACTAATGGCACATACGTTGTTTTTAAACCGGGCTAGAATGTATAGTTCCAAATTGCAAAATGAAGTCCAGTTAGGTGGTATTGTTCCTTGGCCCCAGAGATTGAGAGTGAAATTTCGGGAAATTTCCGGAGGCTCGAATGTGTTTCGCAAATTTTGAAATTTGTTAATTTTTATCGGAATATAAGGTAAACCTTCGGAATTCCGGAAAGCGTTTCAAAAGGTCTTTCCTGTTGATGCGGCAGAATTAAGCTACCTTACTGAGGTGCCGTGTCAGGGCCGGATTAACATTTTTAGCGCCCTAGGCTAAACTTAGGGTGGCACCCTTAAAAGAAGGCGCTCTCGGGTGAGGGGGGGGGAGGTTCCCCTCAGACGCTCCTCCCCTCCAGATCAGAAAGAGGATGTTAGACGTCAGGAAAATGTTCAAATTCAACTTTAAAGAAACACGATTTTTAACAGTTTTGAGCCACACTTACGTTTGCAAGTTGGTTTTGGAAAATAAAAAGTAACGAAACACTCGTTAAATTAAAAAAAAAAATTCTCAAAAATGTTGCGCCCCTCAAAATGTTGCGCCCTCGGCTACAGCCTATGTTGCCTATTCCGTCCTTGTGTACACGAAGGGGGGGGGGGCACACAGGGGAGCTTAAAGGGAAATATAGCCCCAACCTAACCTCTATACCAAAGGAAAACATTTGCAACGCGAGAGTTTTAGGCTTCAGGTAAAAAATGTCCAAACCGAGAACCGCGGTATCTAGTCGTTTTTTCGTCTCCTAAACGCATCCCCAAAAGTTTAATGAAATTTCATATGTAAAATTTCATGGAATTTTCCATCTCTACTTAGCCCTCGATAAGCAGCACATCAACAAAACGCATGTTCCATTCGAACCGTGTTCATCCGAAAGGGACCAACCCATATTCAGCTGAAACTGAGAAAAAGAGAATTGAAGTTTTACGCCTGCATAAGGCAAGGCTCAATGCAGAAAATAAACTTTAACCCCTCTCTTCACAAACTAATTTCTGTTTTTCGACTTTTAAATTTCGGCAGGAGATAAAACAAACGACTATTGCAACTCAGAAACACTCTTAACTCAACATTTTCGAAAATGTGGGCTGGTTCCTTTCTGATAAATGAAATAAATTACACTTAAAGAACCATAACCTGGCAAATAATATTTAATTAATCAAAAATAACTTAAACCAATTAATGAATTATATATTATTTGCAAGGTTACGGCTCTTTAAATTTATTTTATTTATATTTGGACTTAATTTTACAATTAGGAACTATAAATCCTGGCTCACCCAAAAAACACGTATGTGCATAAGGATAAACTAATGGTTCGTGCGTTGTTTTTATACTGAGTCAGAATTTATAGTTCCTAATGGCAAAATGTAGTTCATTTCACTTTGCTCATTGCCTAAATCTTTGAATTTCTGATAAACTCGGTCCATTTAGTAATGCGATCCCGCAGCCACCTACATTACGGACGGTGCAGGGCAGATAATGTCAAGGCCGATCTCTAACCAAACAAGTACTCACGCTCGAAACTCCACAGGTGTTTTCACTTTCCAGTTGTTCGATTTCTGTTCCTTTCGGAGGGCACTCCGTGCATGCGTCCCGCTCACAACACCGAACACATCCCGAAAAATCTAAAAATTCGATAAAAACCACATTCGCGTCGAGGATCACACTCTAAAACCGAAACAGTTTCGTGGATAATGGCACTTTCTCCGTGGGAACAGGCGAAATGGAGGCTGGGTTTCTCTACTCGCGGCCGTGCATTGCCTCGCGAGACGGGACCGCCGGCTGATTCCTTGTTGCCGTGCTTATGGAGCAACACAGGAGTTTCAATGAGAATCGCTATAAAAATAAACGCGTTTTGCATGAGAGCCGGCAACTCGGCCTGATTGTTGATTGTTTGCCAGGCTCCGCTCACTGGGCTTGTCGCTCACCGGCGCGGCGCGCAGCGAAACGAGTCAATTGGGAAGTCGTGGAGTACCTATATTGAGAGAGTATGGCCACTGGTGTTACCACCTCTGATTGGCTCAGCCATCTTAGGCTGAATGGAGCCCTTGGGACCCAAAAATAGCGGACGCTATAAATTAATGTAATGCAAAATGACTCAAAATGTAGTTTTCTTTGCTTATCGTAACGAGAAATTTACCCAAATGCACTATTGCGACTTATTTACATATTTTTAAGGCTGATCGTGTGCAATTTTTGAGAAAAATTATCTTGGATGTAGTAAAGTTGGCAGCAAGTGCGGTTGGTGATAACCGTCAATAGTTGGCAATGACCCCCCTCCCATCCACGAAAACCAAAACAAAGCACCGCCACTTTTGGGTCCTAAGCCTCTCCATGGGGCCCAGTGGCCATACTCTCTCAATATAGGTACTCTAGGAAGTCGGACAAAACTTGAAAACTTTGTCAGCTTATATCTTCGTAAATGTGGAACGGAGAAATTTGAAAGTAGTTTCACTGATTTTTTCACAAAATTGCGCCTGAGAACACCCGTAACAGTTGGAATTGTGACGATATAGACATCAAATTTGCAATTTTAGTCAACAATTTCGTGTTCGACCTCTTCCAGAAGTTCTTTTCACTGTGCGACGGGAAGACGAAAATCCTTCGTTTCCCGAACGAAAGAGCGCGGCTCCATTCCGAGGTTGCTGAATTGACTCGAGCAGTTTCGTTTTTTACACAACTTGACCTGCGAAATTTTTCCCGGGAATATTTCAGAGTTTTCCATGAGATCAGATGCAAAATCAGTGAAATTTCAAGTTGGAAATTTCCGTGATTTTCTTAGTGAGAATTCAATTTGTGAGGGAAAATTTGGCGGCATTGTGATGTGGTTAGGATTTTTTGTGAGGAAGACGGCGAGTTATCTGAGTGGGGCCGACTCTAGCTATGACCCAGAGCGCGAAATCTACCAGATAAGCGATAAAGTCGGTAATAAAAGCGCTCAAGGAACATCAACCGCTCATCCTAACGGCAAACAGTTGATCGAGTTGATGGGAGAGGTCGGACAAAATTTGGAAACTTCAAACGCCCATAACTCCGTTTAAACAAAACTTTGAAGTTCTAAAAGTGGTTTTATCAGTTTCCTTGTGAAATTTTCTTCTGAAAACACCCCTTAAAATTTAAAATATGACGAGATAAACGACAAAATTTTCAATTTTATTCTAAAATTGTAGGTCCGGCCTCTCTAATTGGCCAGATCCACTGTGCGACATGGCAGCATCCTTTTATGCAAATGCTGTGCTTCGGAAACTGCTCAACTCGAAAATAATGCAAATGGAGATGTTGCATGTGTGAGAAATTTGACTGTTGATTCTATGGTAAAAGTTTCTTATTTTTAACTGCGGGGCTTTTTTTGGGAACTGAATGGCGTGCATCAAGAATATTTCTTATTATAGGCAGATCCAGGCACCTCGAAAGGAGGTATTTTTCATGACTGTGCCTTAAGTTTCATATTGTCTGATTAGAGTACGTTTTGCAGTTGGGAACTACAATTTCTAGCTCAGTTTAGAAACAGCATATGCGCCATCAGTTTTCCTTCGCTGATAGGTCTTTTTATGCGCTGAAAACAAAATACTTGAGATATTATCTTGACTTAAAGCATCGTTTCTTGTCGACAAAATTTGGTTTTATTGAATTAAGTCCGTGTGAATTTAAATTCCTGTTAGTCAGTTCTTTTCAGTTAAAGAAACGATGTTTTTTTATCGATAAGTTTAAGTTAAAAAAAGAACGATACCAAAACAACGTTTCTTCAATTTAAAAAAAACTGACTTTAAGTTAAATCCGCACGGATTGAATTAAAAAAAAAAAAAAAACTCAAATTTTGTCGACAAGAAACGACGGTTTAAGTCAAAAAATGTATTGAGAAATCATTTTTCAGTGTGAATGAACCAGAAATTGCAGTTTCTTATGGCAAAATGCGGTCTAATTTACATTCGTCAAATATGCCCCACGATTCCATGACTACTCCGCCATGGAAAAGCACATAAAATGGATTAGATTTTGCATTAAGGAACCACTATCGGTCCCCAGTCAGTTGACCTACAGCAGTGGCGTGGCGTAAATAATCGATTATCGATATCTCGTTATTTGAAGCTACGGTAAAGAATCGATTACTAAGGTGTTCCCTGCGACCACCCTGGTAATCGATCTTTTTTCATAGGTTTGCCCTGGTAAAAATTGGCAGTAGAATCTGTGTTCCAAAATACCATAGACCTACAGCCGGCTGTAAAATTTCAAATAGCTTCTATAGCCGGCTACACAATTTCTTATAGCCTTTTATAGCCGATGGCGATTAAGAAACAGTCAGGCGATAAAGTGTGCGCTAAACGTTTCTAATTACGGATGCTAGGATTTAGTGAGTTTTTGGAATACTGCTCTCTTTTTGGGCCGTAGTATCTTGATTTATTTTGCGAGGACAACTCCGTACTTTGGAAGGATGCCTATCATTACTAATATATTAGAGCGCCTTCAGTTTCGTATGATACTGTGCAATACCTCTGGTGTGAAATAGTTGCTTCAAGCGCCGTGACAGGCGGGCAGCCAGCGCGAAACACGCATTGGCGCCTACAAACCTAACAGGGATACTTCACGCGTTGCGCAATGCGTGAAGTATCCCTGTTAGGTTTGTAGGCGCCAGTGCGTCGCCGCTCCGCTTTGTGTTAGGCTCTAATATTTAATCTGGCGGAGTCAGCGTTATTCAACTCATGATTTTGAAATGTTTGCACATACAGTATGGATTATTCTCATTTTAATTGATGAAAAAAAAATGTATTAAAGGAAAATATAATGTGTTTTTTGTAAATATTAAGGTGGTTCCGTATCAAACTTAATGATTTCCAAAGCACATACGAATTTCTACACAATTTCTTACAGCCTTTTATAATCGATGGCGAAAAAGCAACAGCCTGGCTATAAAGTGTAAAGCCCGGCGATAGGAACTACAGCCCGGCTGCATAATTTTTTATCGCTTCGTATAGCCCGGCCGTACGATTTTCTCCGCACTCTACAGCCAGCCATATGATTTTCTGTAGCCTTCTTTAGCCGGCTATAAGAATTCCTATGGTATTTTGAAACGCAGCCCTTATCGCCAATTTTTACCAGGGTGATTGGCGTATCAATCGATATATCGCAAAGCACGCAACGCCACTGATCTACAGATTTTTGGCCTACAGGACACTTGGCCTACGACATTTAACCTAAGTTATTTTCACCTTCGCTGTTTGGCCTCCAATACAATTTGACCTACGCGTTTACCTATCTCTGACTCTCCCATAAAATCACATATCTACGTTGTTTCTATAATGGGCCAGAAATAAAGGTTCCTGATGACAAAATGAAATTAAAATGTATTCCAGATTTTCATGCATGTGCACGGTGTAGCATATGTTCCGAAGCCTTGTCAGACAACCAACAGCCTTTCTCCCGTTTGAACGACATTATTTATAACATGATTTTTATCTGAAACGGATGTAGTGGTATGAAAGGGGGATGCTTGACACATGTTGTCGTCTGCCGCACAAAGGAACGTAAAACGGTTGCCAACATGACTCGGGCGATCCAATTTTTGACGAGGATATGCCGGAGGGTATGGATTCGGTCGACATGAATCGATCGAAAATGAAAACGTGACTCGATCGACGACCGTAAGTCGATCGACAAAAGTCGCGTGTCGATCGTCAAAAAGCCGCAAATCGATTGACAAACCCGCGAGTCGATCGAAAAACCCGTGAATCGATCGAATTTTGTCGATCGATTCGGTGTAGATTGAGTCACGTTCGCGGATTCACGTTTTTGTTCCGGATCGATACGTGTCGATCGAGTTGACACCGGTTTTTTTTTTTAATAATTTGTAGATCGATTCACGCTCTCATTTTTCGGTCAATGCATGTCGATCGAATCCAGCCTCTGGATATGACTGTGCGATTTCAGTCCAAAATTTTGCTGATTTTATCATGAAATCAGAGGAAAACTCGACGACGCTTTCAATTTGGAATTTTCGAAATTTCCCTGTTAAAGTAAACCAGGTTCGCACTCGAAACCACGGTGGAATCATCCTACAAACAAAAATAATCCATTCTACCGGGGGATCCAGTGGCGTGGCGTGAATTGCGATATATCGATTGTTATGCCATTTAAACCTATGGAAAAAGATCGATTATCAGGGCGTTCGCAGCGAACACCTTAGTAATCGATTCTTTACTATAGCTTCAAATGGCGATATATCGATAATCGATCCTTCACGCCACGCCACTGGGGGGATCCCGATCTCCCTAGTAGCCAAAATAGGATTATCGAATAGGTATCGGCCGGATAGGCTATTTTATAGCTATTTATTTTGTTATTTTATACGGTATCGTACAAATAGCATATTTATAGATATTTCATAGATATTCCATGCGCATTTATCTTGGTTTAAAATTTCCGTTTGAGAATATCGACGGTATGAAACTACCAAACCACGTATCTCGGTTTGCGACGTCGCAGACTTCCTGCCATACTTTATTTTTTAAATAGAGAACTACTCAACGTCAATTCGTGAAAACTTCCTTGATTTTTCCTCTTTGTGCGGAGAAAAATCTGTGAAAATTGTAAGGAATGATATTAATTTGATCTCCTTCAAAAAAATAAAATGTGATTGGAGATTTTTAAACACCGCAAACGAGATACGTGGTCTGGTAGTTTCACCGTCGATATGTATTTTATAGCTACTTAATACGTTTTTTTCTTCTTTCAAGCCACTCATCCTGTTGCAAGGGTCACATACCCAGTTCCCAGTTAGCATCTAATCTTCCGAAAATATCCGTACAAAATCCGGCACCTTTACATCATTTAAGAATATTGCGGACAATATTTTCACAAAAAGTCTTTACTGACTTTAAGACTTTATTTGGACTATTAAATTAAGGGAAGTCATGTACTTTATGGGGAAGTGAATAATTTAAAACACTAAATGGGTGGAATAAATTGCATCATTCAACCTTCAAATTTAAGAAACCCAAGAATTATTGTGTATTTTCTTATACATGTTAGTGAATTTTCTTACTATTCTTAGTTGCAGCCTTGAGAACCATAAGATGATAAGTGCATTGCAACGTTGCTATGATAGAGCAACTTTATTTTTTGCAAACCAAAATCATATAGAATTGCAAACTTCAATGAAAAAAAAAAAAAAAAAAAAAAAAAAAAAAAAAAAAAAATCAGCATAGCCCAGGGAATTTTTGCTAAAAAAGTTTCGCCTCTACATGGTTTTGATTTGCTGCATTCATCGTATACAGTTGCACAATCTTGGCAACGTATCAATGCACTTACCACCTATGATTTTCAAGGTCTCAATTTTGGTTCTCTTTCAAAAGTAAAATACCTTTTTAATAGGTTTCCATATACCTATTAAATAGCTATTCAGATACCTATTTTATAGCTGTAGAGAAAGCTATAAAATACGGTATTTATAGTTGAAAAAAAGGACACTATATAGGGTATTTAGATAAGATATTTTATATCTATTTTCAGCCATTTTATACCCTCTTTTATAGCTATTTGGATACATATTAAATTGCTATTTCGATAAGTATTAAAAATAGTATTTTGGCTACTAGGGTTGTTTTGTTGACCCACATCTCAAGTTCGAATGCACCGGCCCCATAAAACCTGAGGGGCACGTATTGTCGGCGATCCTTGGGTAAGTTTGACCCGGCTTGGGGATCTAAGGGTTAAATTTCGTCATTTGGCGAAATCTCAGTGCCTGTGTCGTTGCTTGTAACTGGACGAAGTAAAATCATTTTAATCAATAACCAAGTACTAAGTAAACTATTGGTTCAAATAGCATTGCACGAAAAAAAATATCGGGCAAACTTGAAAGTGGACCACAAAAACTTTGGACCAAACGAAATTAGGTAAAGAGTCTGGCCACCATTGGTGAGGGATATCGACGGTGAAACTACCAAACCACGTATCTCGTTTGCGGTGTTTAAAAATCTACGCTCACATTTTATTTTTTTGAAGTAGACCAAATCAATATCATTCCTTGAAATTTTCACGGAATTTTCTCCGCTTAAAGAGGAAAAATCACAGAAATTGTCAAGACTGGATGTTAAGTAGTTTTTCATTTAAAAAATAAAGTATGACAGGAAGTCTGCGACGTCGCAAACCGAGATGCGTGGTTTGGTAGTTTCACCGTCGATATTCTGTCGTGCTGAGGAAAAATCCGTATGAGTATTCAAATGTTGCCAAATGTCCTCTGTGGAAAGATCAAATTTTGAAAATTGCTCTGAATATTTTTCCTCGAAATTTTCAGACTTTTTGGATCAATTTGCGGACGAAAGCCTTTACAAATTCGGAGAAGGAATATGCACAAATTTACCTGAAAATTCGTGATTTGTCGAGGGGAATCTGGCAACACCCAATGACTCATGCGGCGTTTTTTCTTAGCACGGCAGTATTGTTGCTGAATTACAAATCTATACTATACTAGCCGTTCTGGGCGCGCTTCGCGCGCCCGTCACGCCTAGCCGGGGGCTACGCCCCCTGGACCCCCGGTCACTC
>NW_017554966.1:69857-87232 GCF_001854935.1 Bemisia tabaci
TCACTATATTTTGAAGATTTCATAGAAAACATTATGAAATTCTCACTCCACAATTAACTTGTAGAATAATAATGGCAGGGCAAGAAATAGACTATATCTTATGGACGGTTCCCACTTAGTAAAAACAGTCAACACCACGAGAAGGTGAGGAACCATTGTTAGCCACTTTTTTACTTTTCTGAAAAAATTTACTGAAATTTTAGTTGCGTCCCCTAAAAGGAAACACGGAGAAAAAAATTTTGTGCATGGAACCCGAAGCTGAGATCATATGGATCTCTGAAGTTTTCGGATCACGCATCCGAAAAGTTAAGGTCCATCTGCCGAAGTTCGGGTCAGACAATTGAAGTAGTTCGGTATACACCGAAGGTTTCAGGTCACACATCTGAAGTACTCGGTGCATACCGAAGTGTTTCAGATTTCTGACCCGAATTGCGGCAGCTGGACCTCAAGTTTTAAGAGATTCATACGATCTCAACGTCGGGTCCCATGCACGAAGTTTTTTTCTCCGTGTGAGTATTAATATAAATTTTAACACAGTAGAGAACCAAGGAAATCACAGTAAAACAGAGAAAAAATACCGTCGAATAAATAAAGAAAACTATTATCGAAGAAATTCTAATTATTTGGAAAGTAATTCGCTGGCGTAATCAATGCGTAGCTGCGTAGGAGCATGAGCGAGATTTATCATCAACTGACCGCTGGCCGGTAGGTACCTGGGCGGGCGAGCGACAATACGTAAAAGCGGTGGCATGGTTTGATTGACAGAGGAGAGGGGAACGGTCAGACGTAGGGGAAAGGTTCAGGCTGAACCGTTCAGCACAGCGCAGCGTCAGTCACCGGGTGGGGAAGAGAGTCCGGGAGGGGACACTTCCCCTCGAGTGAAATAGAAAAAGGCAGAATCCTTCGAAGTTTATATTAATGAAGCTCCAAGACCTCCTAATTTTGCGAAACTGGTAACGCTTAGTTCCAGCGTTCTACCGGGCCGATTTTCATGATTTTTGCGGTTATCGACGGGCAATTGTCTTTAGATAAGCCAACTCTTTTCAGATTTTCAAAATATGGCCCAGGTTTTTTTATATTACGTGGTAAAGTTGCGAATTCTCCCATTTAAACAATGTAAATTTATACTTTTTGTCATAGTTCGTTTGAGCGTTCTACCGGGCCGATTTCCATGATTTTTGCGTAAATCGACAGGTAATAGGCCCTAGATGAGCCCGCTGCAATTAGATTTTGGAAAAAGGACCCAGGTTTTTTTAAAATCACGTTATAAAAGTGAGTGAGTTTATAGAATGCTCCGGTACTGCTACCGCTATGCGCGGGAGGATGCGCAGTGGTCGAGGAGGTTGCGCAGTAGCTGTGTAGCCTGCGCATCAGCTCTACACTTATCTACACAAGATTCGCACCAGAACCCTCACGTCGAGCGGTGACCGAGTCGTCTAAGACGCCGAATGCGTCCATTTTGAATTCGGTGTAGGATCGATCCTCGACTCATTAATTCTTAATTATTACCTGACTATCATTGTTCATTGTTTTACTGCAATATTTCATCAAGCAGTCATTCCAAAACGCGTCCTTTTAATTTTAAAGTAATTTTAAGTAAAGTTTAAAATTAAAGTATACCTCATATCGTAATTGTTTAGGGGAAAAATAAAACTAACACTGATAGGAGGGTAAAAATAGGGCCGCGAAGCGGCCCATTGGTGGCGCGGAGCGCCTTCAGGGGGTTGGGCCGCGTAGCGGCCAGGGGGCGTAGCCCCCTAGTAAATTAATAGAATTGAAATTCTCTCAAAAGTAGCCGTGGGAACAAAAAGCTTGCAGCCCCGATCGGTCGAGGATTCGGACAGTTGCGTGGCGTGCTTTTGCGATGTATCGATTGATCTGCCATTTACACCAATGGAGAAGAATCGATTAACAGGGTGTTGGCAACGAACACCTTAATAACGATTCTTTACCATAGCTTCAAATGGGGAAATATCGATAATCGATCAATTACGTCTAGCCACTGAATACGGAGCGAGTTAATGAATGTATTTCGTGTTCGTGAGGATAACTATTAGTGCTTCCTATTGCCTATGCAGCAAAATTGAAGGTGAACCTAGAGAGGGCCTCATGTCTATATCACTAGATTTATAATCACAGCGTTGCCTGCCCGTTGTATCAAGCATTATAGAGCGAGATAAATCTGTTTTTCGGATGTGTAAATTCGAAAAATACACATTTCTCTCTCCTAAAATCTTTTATAGAGCCAAAAGACGATGTGTAAACCATTTCACAGAGATTCACTTTAGGTTCGCCTTCAATTTTACCGGATAGGTAACTATTCGCGCTATCCGGTTGGTTTATGGCCTATCCGGTGAAATTGAAGGCGGATCTCAAGTGAATCTCCGTGAAATGGTTTACAACACATCGTATTTTGATTTTATAAAAGAATTTAGGGCGAGAGAAATTTGTATTTTTCGAATTTAAATAAGTTCCTCGCTGGAAAAAAGTGGCTTGGATATAGATTCCAGGCTCTTAATATCATTGACAAGAAGAAATTCCGTTGAATCAATCGGATTTTTCCTTGAATCGAAGAGCCAAGCCTCTTTATTTAAGCGAATTTCCTTTTGATTCAAGCTAATATCTAGCTTAGCAAACTCTAGATCCAAGCGACTATTTTTCCGGTACGCTTTAACTGAGAACTTGGCCATGAATTATCAACATTCCGTAAAATTACTCAGGTTCAATATAATCCATTTTGCTGTAGTCAAATTGGAAAGTTCCCAGAATGATTAAAAAGTACAGCATGTATGTACATTGTTCAACAGAGTTTTGAGTCTCATTCATGATAGTCTCATGTTTAAACATTCTATAACAATATTTTCAACAAACTAACAAACAAACACATGCGCAAACAAACAAAGAATCAAGCGTAAGGGTAGATAATGCAAATAGATTGGTGATAAGATCAGTCCTATACGAATTTTCAAATTTCAGGCTGAAAAGCTTGTCAGGATGTCAGGGTCAATTCTTCCATCTGTGAGACAAGGATTCAAAATGAGATCACTCAGCTGATTCATGCGTCACTGCTGCATTTACATTGTGATGGCAAACGAATGAGTGTCTGTGCCGCATATCCCCTTTGCCATGTAAAAATGACCCTGCAAACCAAAACACGCAAGGAAGTGGAGCTTATCCAAGTAAACGAATGAGAACCTTTCGGTCCAAATAGCGCACTATGATGGTGTGAGAACGGCAAATTGTGGCCAACAGCAATGTTGAATGACCTACATTTTTGCAAAAATCTGAATTAATCCGCAGGATTGATCAAGATCATTTTTGGCTCATTTTCAAACAAAACATTAGAGTTTCGCAACGGCCACAAAAGTAATTTTTCTACAATTTATCAAAAAGTGCTAGATGTGCGATATTTGTTCCATACTTGATCGAGGACCTATGCCGACTGTTAACATAACAACACAAGGCAATATGTAATAGCGTGCACCTCGAATGGAGATGTTGCATGTGTGAGGAATGTGCGATTTGACTGTTGATTCTCATGTAAAAGTTCGCGAGAAACACGATGTGGCCACTGGTTTTTCTCTGAAATTAACTCTCAAGTAGAGGCCTAAATGGAGGGGATGTCCCACGTTATCCTGAGAGTCTCTGGGACTCTACATCAAAACAAACTCTCCATGCAAAGATACAGAGCAAATACATTGACAGGGCTGCCACTTTATTTGGGGACTCTAAATCTAAAAACACGTGCATCACAAACTGTTGAGCTTGGAAGATGATTTCAGAGAAAACCAGTAGCACCATCGTGTTTCTCGCGAACTTTTACATTAGAATCAACAGCCAAATCGAAAAGTCCTCACACATGCAACATCTCCATTCTCACATTTGTTTATTTACCTCAGAGTAAGTGAAGTTTATTACCTTATATCTGACCTTGAAAACACTTATATAAAATTCTATAGATCATATATCACCAAGTATGCAGATAAGGGTTGTAGGACATTTCGTCAACGATTCCTTGTCCGCGCACCTGTTTTTTCCAGTAATTTACGTCCACGTGTTTTTCGGCACGGGATTTTTGGTCCACGTGCCAGTTGAGACCCAAAGTTAATTGGCCCACATGTAAATATAAACGACAATTGCTCTCGACGTTTTTGGATGAAAATGTATAATGTCTTGGAAGAATGAGGGTTTACTTGTTTTTTTGTTTTGTCTGTTTGGTCCAACGGAGAATAATATATAGTTGAGAGTTTCGGTAAAAATGGGGGAATGTCAATTCCATGAGACAAAATTCACTGAAACTCTCTACACCTCTTTGGTGTAACAGGACTTAATTATCTTTCAAGAAATTCCCACCTTGTTATACCTGAACCAGATAAACCTCTATATTTGCCTCAGCTAAAGGCTCTTAGATTTTTCCGGTGTAGGATAAGTATCTTGATTTATTTTGCGAGGAAAGATCTGTACTTTTAAAGGATGCCTGTCATTCATAATACATTCATTTTCGTATAATACTGTGCAACACCTCTGTTGTGAAATAGTTGCTTCAGGCGCCGCCGCACGGCGGATGGGCGGCCAGCGCGAGAGGCTCACTGGCGCCTACAAACCTAAGTGGATACTTCAAGCATTGTGCAATGCGTGAAGTATCCACGTAGGTTTGTAGGTGCCAGTGAGCCTCTCGCGCTGGCAGCACGCCGCTCCGCTCTGTTAGTCTTTAATGTTTATACTCGCATAGTCAGCGTTTTTTAACTCATGATTTTGAAATGTTTGCACACTCTGCATTGATTATTCTCATTTAAATTGATGGGAAAAAAATATGTATCAATTTATCAGAAGAGAATAATAATATAATGGTGGCAAGTCATTTTTCCTAAAACATTTTTTCCTACTGCAATTTTTCCTAATACTTTTTTCCTACTCGTTTTTTGTCCCATCACAATTAGTCCTACGAGTGAGATATCCTACTGGCTTTTTTCCTAGGGGCATTTGTCCTAAATTCAATTTTAAAACTGGGGGAGCGAGAAAGTAAAAAAAACAACATAGGTACCTTACAAGTTAAAGTTGTGGCCGCATACCCGTAAGTAGTGGAGCTTCATCCTCCTCCTTATTTATATTCAGCTCGCTGAGAAAACTTTACTCTTTCTGCAACATTTCCCTCTACTCTACTCATGTTTACGTTTCAATTATTATTGGATTATTAGGACAAACATCCTTAGGAAAAAAGCCAATGGGACATCTCACTCGTAGGACTTACTGTAATGGGACAAAAAACGAGTAGGAAAAAAGTATTAGGAAAACCTGATGTAGGAAAAAAAAATTAGGAAAAATGACCTAGCACCAATATAATGTGTGCTTTTGTAAATATTGGTGGTTCCGTGTCAAATTTAATGATTTCGAAAGCACTTTAATTTTTTCTTTTACATTTTGTGCTTCTATTGTGCTGCAGCGAGGAGTACGCGCAACCAAACGGTCAAATTTTGACGTATTTGACTCTAAAAGATCGATGTACAAATGGGTTAAAACCAAAAATTGCGTGCTTCTTGGTTTTTTCCCCTCTTTGATTCAATTTTTCAGTTTCTGTCGGCACAACTGCGGCTCATTGAGACTAATGTCGCTTGGGAAAGGATCTAAGAATACTTGTCACGTTTTAAAAATATAAATGTTTTCAAAATGAAGTAATAATTTCGTAAAGAAAAAATTAAAAAAATAAAAAAAGCACCTTTACATTTATAAAGTATATTGTACATCGAATATTTTAAGGATCGAAATAAAACCAAGTATTCACCAATGAGAATTTAAAAAGATGATTCAAAAGGAAAAAGTAATAACATTTAATTCAGAAAATGAGCAACCATAACAACACCTCCTTCTCTCTTAATTTCTCATTTCCATAGTGTTAATATAATTTTACATACCGACTAAAATATAACGCTTGGACCAAGTCACTGTTGCTTATTTTACGTGTGGGCGTAAACTACTGGACAAAAAAGGTGCGCAGACAAAAAATCGTTGACAAAATGTCCTGAAACCCAGATAAGGGCTGCGTGCTCGGTTTCTAGATTTTCGCCCTTTCCAAAATCGGATTTTTGTCCACAATTTGGAGCTCTCGGGCCATAGTATAGTGTATACGGGTATCAGCTGTTTGCTGCTCTCATCAAAATTACCTGTAAAGACGTTAATAGCCTGAGTCGCTGAATGTCTCAAAATTATAATAACTAACTAACTAACTATTTTATACATTGAATCTACGTTATTTATATAGGTTTACTCTAATTTTAGGATTATTAGCCAATATAGGTATATTTCCATTTCATTTTTGGTTTATTTTAATTTGTGGAAAACTTGAATGAGTGAGATTTTTTATTCTATCTACTTCAGTAAAATTAATTCCGTTGATTTTACTATACTATCTCTTATCTATCTCAAGATTTTTCTTTGTCACAATCAGTTCAACATTTTTTTGCATTTTTTGGAGGTTTAGTAGGATTAAATAACGGTGTTATTCAAAAAATGATAGGTTATAAGGAATAAAGGAATTCGATCCGCAATTTTTGGTTAAAACCTCAGCACGATATCTTAGATATAGTAGATTTATTACTACAGATTGCATACCTTGTCTCCCCACTCAGCGCCCCAACTGTTCCGAAAAATGTAGGTATCTGAAATGTAAAAAAAACACCGAGACGTCATTGACGTATTTTTGAAGGACTGCATTGTTATTCGTCAGGTGCTTGGAGGTTGAATTCTACTTTTGAACTCGCACAAATACATCGCCAGGATTTTGTCAAATAATGTTTTAATCTGATTTAGATTAAAATGCCACAGCTGAGAGTCCGCAGTATCTAAGTTACATTTGGGCGCAACTTAATTCTTTTGTCAGACATTATTTATGAAAATTTTCCTTCAACTTCAAAACCGCATCTGTAGGTTAATTCAGGCTTTGAACTTCGCGATTTGGCTACCACGTCGCTCAGAATATCCGTATGCTCAGAATATCCGTATATATTTGCCAAAATAATAAAAACCGCAATACTTACTCAAGATTGGGGATCCAGGAGACGTAGCAACATACTTGAAGAACACTTAGTAAAAAAATCTTCTTAAAATTCCCAAAATTAAAGTCGTAATGACGGAAAGTAATTGCCATTGCAGCGATGGGAGGGGGAGAGAGAGAGAGGGGGGGAGAGAGAGAGGGGGGGAGAGAGAGAGAGACAGAACATGAGGGATTCGGTTGCGCGCTCGGCCGCCGCGCTGCCGCGCGCCGCTGACAATGAGCTGAAAGTTTCAGCCGTACTTTCTCTACGCTTGTAATTCTAAATGCCAATTTTTTTGGCTCAAAAAATCAAGCAAAAAATAATCTTTATCTTGCGGATCTACTTTTTGTAATTTGAACAATATTGTTTCAGTATCGTCGAAGGAAATTAAGTGAAATTCTTAGTGGTAACTGGTGGCACTATCTCTAATCTTGAATTATCCCTTATTGGAATCCTAAAATCATCTTAATGTCATTTATGAAGGTAATAAACTTTTCGAGGACTCACTCAAAATTTAACGAAAGCTTGTTGAAATAGAATTTTTGTTTATCTTTTGCAAAATATTCCTCGATTTTAATTTTACTCTTCATCTAAGGATTTGGATGATCATTTCCGTATCAAGTGATGACGTAAAAATTGAAGAAGCGAAGAAATATATATGCACAATCTAGCTCTACCAATCTGCTTGTGACCCCTCCGTCTCTAAGCTTATTCAAAGGACTACTGACTTTACTTTTAATTTACATTCACTGCACATAAGGAAGGGGCTTGGGGGACAAGGCGCATAAGTGCAGTTTATGAAAAAAATTAGATATTATTGATTTCAAGCAAAATTGGTCTTAAGGTAATTTGTTAAGCTCATGTATGCGATGTATCATATCGATTAGGTCGAAAATCTCGGCAATTTGAATTTTTAGCAAAGAAAGGACGATAGTCCCTGCATACAAGCTTGAAGAATCATTCTAAACCCAAAAATCGGCAAATTTCAGAAAAATAAAAGCAGAAGAAAGTTAGGAAAAAACATAGCATTCGATTCAGCTATCGATTTCTGTATCGAATGCGAGGTTTTTTCCCCCTAATACTATTCTGCTTTTATTTCTCTGAAATTTGCCGATTTTTGGGTTAGAATGATTCTTTAAGCTTATTCGCAGGGGCTATCGTCCTTTTTTTCTGTTTTTTTTTTTTTTCTTTCTTTCTTTTTTTGCTAAAAATTCAAAATCTGCCGAGATTTTGGACCTAAGCGATGCGATATATCGCATGCCAATTCGACCGCGTCACTTTGCTTGACGAATCACCATAATGCATATTCTGTGAAAAATTCGCTCCCAAATGGAAAAAAAAAGAAAAACACTCATAAGGCACATACCAGGCGTCATTCCAATAAGCACGACAGCATGATCTATGTCAGCAGGTCCTCTTACGATGCATTGCGTAGAATTGAAAGTGCCCCCTTTGTAGAACTATAAAAGAGGACAAAATAAATTATTTTTCCTCCTTTTTTTGGCACAGGTAAGAAGAGCAAATCGTTCCGACCCCATGAGTCATAAATTCTCTAAACTTTTAGTGTGCATGGCGAGCTTAGGCTCGTCTATGGATTTGTCTATGGATTTGTCTATGGATTTGTCTATGGATTTGTCTATGGATTTGTCTATGAATTTGTCCATGGATTTGTCTATGGATTTGTCTATGGATTTGTCAATGGATTTGTCTATGAATTTCAAGAATGAGCCGGCTGACCTGGAACTCGGGTAGGATGCGGAGACAAGAGATGACTGGGCTGTCGGGAAGAGCGGCCTCCATTTTGGCTCTGCTGGAGACTTCGGAGTAGCCGGTGATTTTGGCGATGGGGTTGTAGAGCTGGGAGCGGCAAGCGCCGGTGCTGTTTCCGGCCCCGCTCGTGAAGGGGTAGTCCGCCTCCGCCACCAACCCCCGGCTCTTCATCAGCTCCAGAGACGGCGGTATGTCCTCCCCGCGACACATGTCCTTGCCTGGGTCCAGAGACATGCGCGCCGTGCAGTCAATCAACTCTATTAAAACAAAAAGGAAGGCAAATGATCATAAAGCGAATTTTCGCGATCGAATATCATTCATCAAACGAATTGATCAGTGCAGAGAGATGCCATAGAGTACATAGAGTCGTAATGTAAGTGGGAGAGCTGGCGCCATGTTCTGCTCGACGAATTCCGAGCCCGGTGTGCGCCGAGTTCGGGTCGCTTTTTCGATACATTTTCGATCCAAAATGGCGGTGTGGAATACGTGGTAATTCCTATCTCCTTTGTTGTTGTTGTTGTTGTTGTTTTTGTTGTCATCGGATGGCCGGGTACCCGTGTATCGCAAACAATCGATTATGTATCGAAAAAGTGACCCGGCGTCACACAGGAGTCTCGGAATTCGGGACATGGAAAATGCTTAAAAGTGGCGCCAGCTCTCCCACTTACATTACGACTCTATGTACTCTATGAGAAATGCCGATGATCGGTGATAGAATATCTGTGGGGAGAGAGTATAGACAGATGTGAAACTCCGAAAATCCATCTGGCCTTCACCGATTCCTCCGCGAATAAAGTTAGGGCCCAGAAATGCAGCCAACCTACAAATCTCAATTATCCAGAGCGATTTACTAATACAATTGTTACGAACCATCGTTTATAAAGCAAGTATTTGACTTAGTTTTTGCATAAATTTACTCATTTTTGCGGAGGAACGCTCGTTTATGTACATTCTTAGCCATCCTCTTTAGAATTGGAATCTGCAGACTGACAGTAAAATTTTGTGCGTTAGAAGTTGGTTAGAAGGGTGGCTGCACTTTTGGGCCCTAAGCCCTACATGAAGCGATCTGTCCATACTCTTGCTATAGGTACTCTAATCGGTGAAAGCAGGAGCCAATCAGAGTTCGGATTTTTTTTTTTTTTTTTTTTTTAATGAAATTACTTCGAAAAAACGAAACACTAAAACACAGCCAATTGCAAAAATAGAAGACTTGAATTGACAAAACACAAAAACTGAAAGAAATGACGAGGCAAAAATGCTGGTGAAGGATGAAGTTTCTGGCATCGATTGATGTATCAATTCAAGTCCTAAGGTGAAGTCGAAATTTCAAATTGATGGATTTCAACGGTTTACGGTGAGACCAACGAAGAAGTCAAATATTCGGTCCATTCGATCTCGTCCAGGAGGCGAATTATGTGCTATAGCTTTACATATGACTCATTTACTTTGGTTATCAAACTCATAAATTGACGCGCGCACTCTAGTTACGTAGTCGCAAATATAAGTCTCGTCCCGTAATCAGCACATCCTGTGCATCTCCCGTTTTAGATATCGTCTCAGTGGCGAGGCGTGAATGATCGATTTTCGATATTTCCCCATTCGAAGCTGTTGTAAAGAATCCATTATTAAGGTGTTCGTCGCGAACACCCTGTTTATCGATCCTTTTTCATAGGTTTAAATCGCACATCAATCGATACATCGCAAAGTACGCCACGCCACTGATCCGCGTCTCCCGGACGTTCTCCATTCCAAGGTTGCCAAATTGACTCAAACAGCCCATCATGTTTTCAAAAATGCACCTGTGCAATTTTTGTCCTATAAAACTTTTCTGCTTTGTACATGAGCTCGAAGGAAAAATCAGCGAAATTTTCAGTTGGAAATGCCCAAGATCTCCTGGTTAAAATGCATTTCTTTGTATACCTAGTTAGGCAGCAGCCACCCATCGTCTTCAACTGTTTGGAGGTAGTTTTAGGACTGGGTCGGGGAACCATTTTTGTTTACCATAGGTAGGCCAGCTGGAATTATTCTTGGTAATTCTTCTGATGATATTAGTTTACATGATACTTATTTTGTTGTTGCTCACTTTCATTGTGTATTATCTAAGGGAATTACTTTTGCTCTTATAGGTGGATTTATTTATTGATTTTCTTTACTTTTAGGTTTAACTTTAAATAACTATAATCTGGTTTCTCAATTTTTTATTATATTATGGGAGTAAATTTAATGTGTTTTCCACAGCATTTTCATTTTTTCCAAACATTCAGCTTTTTTTCAGCATTTTTTTTCAGCTAGAATTGGCGCGAGGAGAGTTGGCAACATTGAAATGGAGTTAAGTTATCTCGTGAAGTTAACGACGATAAAAAAAACCTTAGCATTTGCCTTTTGGAAGGAAGCTGATTTAATTATTTTCCTTTTCTCAACCTGCACATTCTTTGAAAGAAATTTACTTTGTTGGCATCCCGGCAGGCTATCAAAAATCCACTTAGATCGACAAAGCGTATCGTGAGGTGCTTCTCCACTTACAAACTCAACGCTTCGAAGAGGCTCATAGTTCACCCCGACTTGCAATGAGAAAGCCGAAAAAGGCATCGATTAGCCTCATGAAAGCTTCTAGTTTGTAAGTGAAGAAGAACCTGTAGTAAATAGACAGCAGTTAGCAGAAAGATACTAAGCCACATCAGTCATCGCCAAATTTAACTGGGTAATTTAATCTTTTACGATGAACGTTCGTGCGGATTCCTTTGAAAACTTTAAGGAATTCGCTTCGTGCTGTGCAGAAAATTTACTGAAATTTGCACACAAATCCGCACAACCGTTTTCACGTGAAAAATAAAATTGCCCAGTTAAATTTGGCAATAGCCAATGTGACTTGGTTCCTTTCTACTTGGGGCGGTCCAAATGGTGACCAGACACTTTACCTAATTTTGTTTGGTCCATAGTTTTTATAGTCCGTGTATAAAGTTTCTCCAATAGATTTTTGTGCGATTTTTATTGAGCTAATAGTTCACTTAGTCCAATTACAAGCAATGATTCAGGTGCTGAGATTTCGCCAAAAAATGAAATGTAACCCTTAGTTGCCCGAGCTGGGTCAAACTGACCCAGGGTTCGCTGACAACCAGTGGCGTGGCGTGAATTGCGGTATATCGATTGTTATGCCATTTAAACCTTCGGTAAAGAATCGATTATTAAGGTGTTCGCTGCGAACATCCTGTTAATCGATCCTTTCCCATAGGTTTAAATGGCGTAACAATCGATTTATCGCAAATCACGCCACGCCACTGCTGACAACACGTGCCCCGCGGGTTTTATGGGCCGGTACATCCGAACTTCAGATGTAGGTCACAAACACATCTTTAAAAAAAAAGAATAAGACATCAAAGTGGAGAAAAAGAAGAAATAATCAAACACATTATCAACACTACCGAAAGTAGGAGAGATGCTTTCGGGTCTATTTTTTTTAAAAAACTTTTCTCCCCAATCAAAGCGACAATTCATTGGCAGCATAGAACAGAGCATCGCAAGCTCACACCTCGCGGCATCGCGCCTTCAATTTGGCAGATACAACACGGACATCCATCCGGCATGAATAGTTGTATCCCTGCGCCGTCATCAACGCGCTTCCTTTTCGTTGCTCTATTATCATTATGTGTTCGTTTCCATTTGTTTTATTTGTAGTGAAGCCTCAAAGGCTATGTGAGCAACACAGCCGAAGCCAAGAGAGACGTAATCTGACCTTGTTTTTTAGTATGTCTTCCGAACCAGAGCGGCAGTTCATTGGCAGCCAAGAGCGGAGCATCGCGAGCTCACGGGTCACACCCTAGCGCCTTCAATTTTGCAGATACAACACGGACATCCATCAAGCATGTATAGTTGTATCCCTGCGCCGTCATCAACACGTGTTCTGTCCCTTGCTCCGATTCCATATGGTGTTGATTCCGTTTTTCTTATGTGTAGTGGTGCTGTAAGGGCTCGTCAGCAAAGTAGCCGAAGATAGGAGAGATAATCGGGCCTTGCTTTTTCCCCTCTCTCCCAAATGTTAGTGACATATCACTGACAGCATGGAGCGGAGCATTGCGAGTTAACGCATCGCGCCTTCAATTTCTCAGATACAGAGCGGACATCCACCCAGCACGAATAGTTGTATCTCCGCGCCGTCATCAAAGCGAGCCCTTTCTTCTTTCTATTTCTATGCTGTGTTGACTTCTTTGCCTTATTTGTAGTGGTGCTTTGAGGGCTAGGTGAGCAACACAGCCAATGTTTAACTTGGCTTAAAGAGCCTCCCAAAATTTCGCCCGTTTTTTGGTCGCAAGGTTTAAGTGGAAGCTTATAATAACAGAAAACTCAGGAAAAAATTGCAAGATGAGTATAGGAACCGTTTACGAGTTATGGGGGGGGGGGCAAAGGGGTCAAACTCCGGCCTTATTTTTCGCTATTTTTTTGTTGAATTGATGTGTCTACGGGGTTGTTGTCGTTGTTTACACATGTTATACACACGTTTCTACGTATTTTTACACGCAAAATCGAGTTTTAATGTTGAAGAGTCGATATATCAATACGTTATATCGATTTTTTAAGATTCTTCATTTTCTATTCATGGATGACTAAATACCCCTAATATGACTGTAGAACACCGACACCTACGTATTTTTTCTTGTAGAATCGATTTTTAACGTTAACGTTATGTCAATCGCTTATATCAAATTTTTGCGATTTTTTTAGGAAACTCAATAATATATTGGTATTGAAATTGGTTATTCTCCATGCGAGAGCAACCAAATTTTGGGCTGGAACACATTTCCGGTCTGGTCGATTTCCAGTCGAGTCAAGTTTTCGATTGGGGCACATTTCCCGTCGAGTAGAAATTAAGATTTTCGACTTCCGGTCAAGTAAAATTTCGAGTGGATAACAAATCCCGTTGATTGTGGTTTCCGGTCGGTCAGGTTTCCGATCGAATCAAATTTTCAGTCGAGTCAAATTTTCGACAGGGACTCGTTACCGGGTGGAAACAGTTTCCAGTTGGGTTAATTTCCGGTCACGTCATATACGGATGGATTACGGTTTCAGTGAACTGAAATTTTGGGATGGGTCGGATTTCAGGTTGGGTCGAATTTCCAGTTGGGTCAAGTTGAATAAAAAAACTATCAGCATTCCTCTTTATTGTTGGTAGAAGGGTAATGCTTCTTGAGGATAGCAAGAATAAGATGTTTTTTCAAACTTCATCAGCAGTTTCAATAATTTCTCCAACTGTTAGAAAATAAGGAAGAAATGCCGAGATTCGCGTTTTTGGCACTAAGAATCGACACTTCATAAGGAGATACGCATTTTTGGAATTAGTGTTTTCAACTTGTTGCTGGATTTGGATCATTTAATGACTAAAAAAAGGGTTTCACACTTAAAACTCCTTATCAGATAAGAATTAGTTGGTTATCGATGCTCCATCCATCCATGCTTTACGCTTTCCTAATGAACCAGTGGACAAAATACCTTTTCTTCAATTTTGATTATTCAAAGTTAATAAAAAAAAGCTCATTTTATCCGTGCGAGCTTTTCAAATTCACAACCGCTTTTGAGTAAGTTGCGATCTTGTATACGGCGACACTTTCAGTTCCGCTTCAAAATACGATGATCAAACCAAGGTACTTAAAATACACAATGTGATCCAGCCGCCTGCGCTCTCTTCTTTGAAATGACCGAAAACAATCTTATTATTTTTTCAAAAAAATTGTTCTCGGCATTTTTCGAATATGCGGCTCGATTTAAAACCCAAAATTATGAACTTTTTGGTCAACATCATTGTGCAAGTCCACTCACAATGGATACACAAGGGCGCCTTCAAATCAATCCGTAAACTTAATGCTAAAATCTGATACCACTATTCGTGCGTCACGGCAGTCATTTTGCATACCCGGTCATTTGAAGGCGACTCATTGACTTCAGGCAACGAGGTACCAATTACAGCCAAATCCGGGGGCGTGGGGGCCGCCTCCTGACAACTAGGGAGCCAAAGCCGGGGGTCGCCCCCCTGGCCCCTACGAAGCCAAAGCCGGTGGCCACCCCCCTGGAAACGATTTTGCGGTAAAAATACTTAGGAGCCGATGTGTATAACATATGTAAATAACGATAACAACCCCGTAGACACATCAATTCAACAAGAAAATAGCGAAAAATAAGGCCGGAGTTCGACCCCTTAGCCCCCCCTCCCATAACTCGAAAACGGTTCCTATACTCATCTTGAAATTTTTTCCTGAGTTTTCTGTTATTATAAGCTCCCACTTAAATCCTGGCTTGATGGTCGAATCGAATACTGAAAAAGGGGCGAATAATAGCCCTTATTTTGGGAGGCTCTTTGTTGGCCAAACTAGGTATCGGGTAAAAAAATTGGGTAAAGTGTTCAGATACCGTCCAAACGGTTCACGGTTTAATGGTTCAAATTCTATCATGAGATACAACCATGCAGAGGCGATTCTTGCAAGTTGGCAACACCGGTTTTTCTCCATTTAAATTCATGTCAAACGATCGAATCGAAATGAGGCATCCTGTTTCATTTAGAATCGATATATTCAATGGATGTATATTGAGTATTGAGAGTGTTGCCAACTTGATGCTGGAATCGCCACTGCAGCCAAGTTTCTGCAGGATTGTCATACTTACGTTGTTTGGAGAGTTTGATCTCCTCATCCGCGTTGTAGGATGCGAGAACCTGAAGAGCCCCAGCAGAAGCAAAAGCCCAGCAAACACCACATTTTTTCTAAAACAGGTATGAAGACATATCTCAAAATGAGTGTAAACTCATGGATAAAAAAATTCAGTGCAGAACATTTACCTCAGGTTCCGGGAGAAGGTGTGCAAAAAAACTCAAAACTGAGATACTGCTACCACTGTGCTGCCGTGCCAAGGAAGAACACCGTATGAAATTTCGAATGTTGCCAAATTTCCTCTAAGAAAATATTTATTTTTGGAGAGAGTTATGAATATTTTTTCATGAAATTTTCAGACTTTTTAGATCAAATTACGAACGAAATCCTTTCGGAGGGAAGGAAATCCTTTCAAAAATCGGAGGAGAAATGTTTAAAAAAAATTCTAGAAATTCGTAATTTGTCAAAGGAAATTTGGCAACGCCTGATGGCTCATACTGCGCCCTTCCTTAGCACGGCAGTGTTCAGCGAGGCATTTTACGGCCCGCCTCCTTTAATTCTTCACCTTCCGGCCAAAGTATCACATGCGCCATGCGACGTTTCAAACTTTACGCCGCCATTTTTTTTTTTTTTTTTTAGAGGAATAGTTGGTTGAATCTGTCTGAAAATTTCACTGATTTTTATCCACAGCACAAGAAAATTTAGTGAAATTTTCGCACAGCTTCCTTGAAAAATTTTTCTGTACACTGAAAAAAACCTCGGCGTTTTTACCAAGGTCCGTTGGTACCTTTACCATCTCACTTTTTTTACCAATTATTGGTAATTTTACCAATACAGACTGGTAAGCTTACCTAAAAACCGGTATTTTTACTATTTTTTCCAGGCAAGAATACCTTTTTTATTGATAATCAATTCCCAGTAACTTTGCCATTTTATCTCGGTAATTCTACCACAGTTGATAAAAAATATTGGCGTTTTTACCAAAGTCCAATAAAACTACCGAGAAAGTTCAATAATTTTACCGAGATTTCTCGGTAAAATTACCAATTCCATAAATGGTAATTTTACCAAGAAAAAACTGGGCTCAAATAGAACCCTGAATTCTTGTTCATTTTACCCTTTTCTTAGTAAATACACCGAGATTTTTTTTTTCAGTGTATAAAAAATAAAATGGCGGCGGCAATTTTTAGACTTCGCATGGCGCTTGTGATACTTTGGCCGGAAGGTGACGCATTTTTAAACATCGACAAAGTCGATGGTTTGACGTTTAGAACTCTGAAAGCGTGGCTTTGAATACTCCTATGAGCGGGGTCAAAATATACGCGGATTTAAATGTACCCTCATACGTTCTCTTTCGGTGCAAAAATCAATTAAAGCGCTCACACCTTCATGCTTGGAGTCAGCAGATGAGAAGAATGACTTTGATCCAATACTCACCAAATATTGGTGAGAACTATGTGAAAGTAATTAAAAAGAAAGGTCATTTAAACGTAGTAATATTTTTCATCCTGTCTAAAAAAGGTTTAAGAGATACACAAACTTCTCGCGTCATGAGTCAGTCATTTTTCAACCAAGTGATCTCCACAAAATTGCATTGATAGTATGTATTAAATTGGGAAGCTTCAAAAACGGTGAAATTGGGAAGAGGGGAAGGGACGCTCGCTGTTTATGCAAATGCGGAGAGAAAGAAAGAACATACATGAGCCCCATGTCATCGATATGGGTATCGCCCAGAAATGAAGGAACTTTCACATATACGCGAATACCGCCTACTCTTTTAGGACTGCGTAGATAGCAGGTCCTCATATTGACGGCTAAAATGCAACACACTCGCAAAAATACAGGCTGGGCCTCGTAATTTGGTCCGCGGTGGTAGTGCCGATCCCGAATCCGGTTGCCCCGAAAAAGCACCGGAGTGCTTTCCGACCATGAGCCCTGG
>NW_017554966.1:98203-142894 GCF_001854935.1 Bemisia tabaci
GCAACCCGCGGCTCGTCAAAGGGACACACACACACTCGCAAAAATACAGGCTGGGCCTCGTAATTAGGTCCGCGGTGGTAGTGCCGATCCCGAATCCGGTTGCCCCGAAAAAGCACCGGAGTGCTTATCGACCATGAGCCCTGGTAAGAACGGCCGTAAACGGGGACCAGGGCTCAACTTGGATTGGTCCATACGCTGTTTTGTCCTTTCTCTCTCTCGCACTCATTGCTCAGATGCGGCACGTCAAAAGAGCACACTCGGCTTTGAAACGCCGCCCCGATTATCGTCTATCTCTCTCCCACTCATTGATCAGATGCGGCAACCCGCGCCTCGTCAAAGGGACACCTGGCGTGCACACACACTCGCAAAAGTACAGGCTGGGCCTCGTAATTTGGTCCGCGGTGCTAGTGCCGATCCCGAATCCGGTTGCCCCGAAAAAGCACCGGAGTGCTTTCCGACCATGAGCCCTGGAAAGAACGGCCGTAAACGGGGACCAGGGCTCAACTTGGATTGGTCCATACGCTGTTTTGTCCTTTTTCTCTCTCGCACTCATTGCTCAGATGCGGCACGTCAAAAGAGCACACTCGGCTTTGAAACGCCGCCCCGATTATCGTCTATATCTCTCCCCCACTCATTGATCAGATGCGGCAACCCGCGCCTCGTCAAAGGGACACCTGGCGTGCACACACACTCGCAAAAATACAGGCTGGGCCTCGTAATTTGGTCCGCGGTGGTAGTGCCGATCCCGAATCCGGTTGCCCCGAAAAAGCACCGGAATGCTTTCCGACCATGAGCCCTGGAAAGAACGGCCGTAAACGGGGACCAGGGCTCAACTTGGATTGCTCCATACGCTGTTTTCTCCTTTCTCTCTCTCGCACTCATTGCTCAGATGCGGCACGTCAAAGGAGCACACTCGGCTTTGAAACGCCGCCCCGATTGTCGTCTATCTCTCTCCCACTCATTGATCAGATGCGGCAACCCGAGCCTCGTCAAAGGGACACCTGGCTTGCACACACACTCGCAAAAATACAGGCTTGGCCTCGTAATTTGGTCCGCGGTGGTAGTGCCGATCCCGAATCCGGTTGCCCCGAAAAAGCACCGGAGTGCTTTCCGACCATGAGTCCTGGAATGAACGGCCGTAAACGGGGACCAGGGCTCAACTTGGATTGGTCCATACGCTGTTTCTCCTTTCTCTCTCTCGCACTCATTGCTCAGATGCGGCACGTCAAAGGAGCACACTCGGCTTTGAAACGCCGCCCCGATTATCGTCTATCTCTCTCCCACTCATTGATCAGATGCGGCAACCCGCGGCTCGTCAAAGGGACACACACACACTCGCAAAAATACAGGCTGGGCCTCGTAATTTGGTCCGCGGTGGTAGTGCCGATCCCGAATCCGGTTGCCCCGAAAAAGCACCGGAGTGCTTTCCGACCATGAGCCCTGGAAAGAACGGCCGTAAACGGGGACCAGGGCTCAACTTGGATTGGTCCATACGCTGTTTTCTCCTTTCTCTCTCTCGCACTCATTGCTCAGATGCGGCACGTCAAAGGAGCACACTCGGCTTTGAAACGCCGCCCCGTTTATCGTCTATCTCTCTCCCACTCATTGATCAGATGCGGCAACCCGCGGCTCGTCAAAGGGACACACACACACTCGCAAAAATACAGGCTGGGCCTGGGAATTTGGTCCGCGGTGGTAGTGCCGATCCCGAATCCGGTTGCCCCGAAAAAGCACCGGAGTGCTTTCCGACCATGAGCCCTGGAAAGAACGGCCGTAAACGGGGACCAGGGCTCAACTTGGATTGGTCCATACGCTGTTTTGTCCTTTCTCTCTCTCGCACTCATTGCTCAGATGCGGCACGTCAAAGGAGTACAATCGGCTTAGAAACGCCGCCCCGATTATCGTCTATCTCAAAACTCTACAAAACTCCATCGCGGCGTATCAATATTTTCACACCTCTTTTATAATTGGACGTATTTCTGCCTAACAGAACTATGTGCATTATGACGTTAGCCTTGTTATGCATATAATCTCATGGGTCTAAGGGCTTATGTCTTAATGCACATAGTTCCGTTTGGCAGAAATACGTCCAATTTTGAAGATAAACCACTAAACCAGCAACCTTCATTCCTTGACATAACTTCTACGGAATATTCAGTCATTAGAGAAGAAAAATCAAAGAAGTTTTCACTTCAAGCATTAATTTAATTATAGTTTGTTCGGTAGTTTATTCGCTAAAAAACCATTTTTTTCAGCACCACAGAGGACGCTAGCTGCTCTTTTTCGGCGTTGATGTCAGAATCCTCTGCCTCGATTCACTGAAAAAAATAACTTAAAACTGGAGAATTTTGTCCTAAAACTTTAGGACGTCATAGCGCCCTGAATTTTTGAGTTTCCACGGTCAAACTTGCGCTAAAATTTCCAGAATTCTCTGCTCTATTCAGCGGTGCAAATAAATCAAACCCAGTCTGTAGTTTTGAAGAAAGATGTATTTATCCGGGATTACAATGCGCAGGTACGATGTTCTCAAAATTGCTGGTGTAAATTTACCACTTTGGGAGCTTTCATGAATAACGTAACGCACTCTTTCGGACTTTTGAACCCTCCTCATCCCTTGTAACGCTTCATAATGCAAACTCGACCCTCCTTTAATGAATACGTAACGCTTGTCAGACTTCTCCCAGATGGATCACAAAAATTGTGGAAAATGGTTGAATATAAACCTGGATAAAATTTGAAGTATATTTTTAGCGATAGTGTAACAAATTGTCGTTTCCGAAACAAGGGTCGTAACTGCATTTTAAGGTTGTAAAATTGAATCGAAGAATTCATTTTTTACGAGAATACATCCATGCAATTTTCGTCCAAAACGTTTCTGATTTTTGTATGAGGTCAGGAAAAAAATCGAGGAAATTTTCTCTTAGAAATTACTGAGATTATCCTGGTAAAAATGAAATTTACGAGGAGAAATTTGGCAACATTGAAAGGGAGTTACGTTCTTTCGTGAGGGAAGCGGCGAAATACGGTCGAGAGGCGAGAGGGTGAGAAGGATACAAGTATTTCACGCGCGAACTTTCTTAAGAGTGCTCGTGTTTTTCATCAATAGAGGGTCACGAAAAGTTGGCTCTGACCTTCCGCGTAACGCAGCGTTTCGCAGGTATAAACCCACATCTCTATCCCCTAGAGCGTTACGTAATTCCTGAATGCTCCTTTTCGTGTTATTATATATCGACGGTGAAACTACCAAACCACGTATCTCGTTTGCGGTGTTTAAAAATCTACGCTCACATTTTATTTTTTTGAAGTAGACCAAATCAATATCATTCCTTGAAATTTTCACGGAATTTTCTCCGCACAAAGAGGAAAAATCACAGAAATTTTCAAGACTGGATGTTAAGTAGTTTTTCATTTAAAAAATAAAGTATGACAGGAAGTCTGCGACGTCGCAAACCGAGATACGTGGTTTGGTGGTTTCACCGTCGATATGTCGAAAACAATGAGTCAAATCAGGAATTTTATCAAATGCCTAGGCCGGTAAGGCATATTTTGCCAGTTCACGGAATTCTATAAAATTATGGCGAGAAGTTCACGGATTTTCAATATTATGGGAAAAATAACTCTCCAAATCCGCGAACTCTCCTTTTTTCATGCCTTTGATACATTTAAATGTTAAAATTTAAAAAATTCTATATTTTATGACGTGCTGAAAATTTCATGATAAATATGCACTCAGGATCATAAACCCGTTTAAAATACTGTTTTATGCTGCATATTTTTACGGAGAATTCTTTCTTACATGGGCAACGAATTATTTTGTCTAACATTAGGATAAAAAATCAAAATTTCAATGTAAGTAAGAATGTTTGACAATTCGTCGAGGCATTTGACAAAATGCCTGATTCGACTATTTGCCTTCGCCAAGTACACGGTCATGAGGAGTGTTTACGACCTGATCATCGATGGAGGGGTAGGCGACACTGATTTCTCGCCAGTCAAAGTAGCCGTCCGAGATTTCTTGAAGATTCTGACTCGCCGCATTTCCCTTCTTCGTCCTTTTCTTCATCGTAGATTTCTTGCCGCCAATGGCCAAATTTAACCCCAATAGGCTGTTTTTTGCTTTATATTTCGGGTCTATCCTCAAACCTGTATGACTGCGCAAGAATTCATCCTCTGAATGGGGCAGAAATAAAAATAATGAGGTAAGTAAGAGGGTTGTCCAGAAAGTAAGTTTACCTGTAGAGAAAATCTGCGAAAAGCGTTAAAAAGCCACTACTCTGAGCTTTTTAACGCGCTATAGATTTTTAAATTTGGCTTGATAAAACTTTAGAAAAGTGGGTTTTTCTGTACCCACGAAGCTCCGTAAAATTTTGGACCCGTGCGGAGAGGAGGTGAGTTCAGAAAAACCCTTTTTTCTAGAGTTTTATCGAGCCAAATTTAAAAATATATAGCGCGTTAGAGAGCCCAGAGTAATGACTTTTTAACAATTTCTACACTTTTTCTACCTAGCTTAGTTTGGGAGATATTGAACGGGTAAACTTACTCTCTGGACGACCCTCGTAATACACGGCCAAAGGAACTAAATTTCATAATAAATGACTGCTTTGTCTGGTTCGTTTTAGAAACAACATATCTCCGCCCTCCAGCCAAGAAGTCACAAGCACCATTCTTGCTTAGCCTTAGTAGCACTTTTCAACGAAATAATCGCCATATATTTAAATCAAGTTGTGATTTTTTTACGATTTTTTGGCGATGAAATTGGTAGGATCATCAATATTTCGTAACCTTCCGGTCAAAGTATCAAAATCGCCACGTGACGTTTCAAAATTTCCGCCGCCATTTCATTTTTTTACAGAGAAATTTTTCAACGAAGCTGTCCGAAAACTTCACTGAATTTTCTTTGGGTTGCCGATAAATTTCAGGGAAATTTTCAAACAGATTCAACCAACAATTTCTCTGTAAAAAAATAAAATGGCGGCGGGAATTTTTAAACGTCGCGTGGCACTTGTGATAATATGGCCGGAAAGTGATCATCTGAGCAATTATCCTCGATGTTGTCGCAATTTTATCTCTATGAATTTGCGTTCGATAGAATCGAAATTTTATCACAATTTATCAAGATTTTTTGTTCGATAATATTGCGATAAATCGCCGTCGATAAAATCGCGATTTTATAGCAAATTTATGCGATGAAATCGCAATTTTTCATCCGATAATATTGCAATACATCGACGTCGGTTACATCACGACACGTTCTCCCATCAAATTGCAACTCATCGTGATATCTGCATGCTACTTGGGATCCTGTGTGTTGCCGGCTCGCAATCGTTTTAATTTTTTCATCACAGCTTTCGTACATACTTTCATGAAGACTTCAGGCATTAATTTTGATGACGAAACAAGCATTCAGTAAAATTTTCAGGTGGTTTTGTTCGATAAGTTTACGTAAAAAATTAGACAAGTTTGAGAAGTGCGACAACACGAGTGCCTAAACGCAATTATGGCGCTTCTGCTACTGAAAATAGTACATTGAGAAAAAATTATGGTTATAATTACTATATTAGTGGTATTCAATATGAACTCTTGATTCGTAGTTGCCATAACCAAAAATAGAGATATCTTTATCATTAAATGGTAATTTCACTACCGCACACTCGTAAAATTACGATTGATCCAGTAAAAATATCACTGCCGCTGATTTCATCCCTGGTAAAAATTGGCAGTAGAATCTGTGTTCCAAAATACCATAGAACTACAGCCGGCTGGAAGATTTCCAATAGCTTCTATAGCCGGCAACACAATTTCTTATAGCCTTTTATAGCCGATGGCGATTAAGCAACAGCCTGGCGATAAAGTGTATGCTAAACGTTACTAATTACGGATGCTAGGACTTAGTGAGTTTTTGGAATACTGCTCTCTTTTTGGGCCGTAGTATCTTGATTTAATTTGTGAGGAAAGCTCTGTACTCTTTAATATGTTGGAGCGCCTTCAGTTTCGTATGATACTGTGCAAAACCTCTGGTGTAAAATAGTTGCTTCAAGCACCGCGGTACGACGCGGCGCATTGGCGCCTACAAACCTAACAGGGATACTTCACGCATTGCGCAATGCGTAAAGTATCCCTGTTAGGTTTGTAGGCGCCAGTGCGCCGCCGCTCCGCTTTGAGTTAGGCTCTAATATTTAATCTCGCGGAGTCAGCGTTTTTCAACTCATGACTTTGAAATGTTTGCACACTCTGTATGGATTATTCTCATTTTAATTTATGAAAAAAAAATATGTAGTAAAGGAAAGTATAATGTCCGTTTCGTAAATATTAAGGTGATTCCGTACAAACTTAATAATTTACAAAGCACAAGAATTTCTACACAATTTCTTATAGCCTTTTATAGCCGATGGCGAAAAAGCAACAGCCAGGCGATAAAGTGTAAAACCTGGCGATAGGAACTATAGCCCGGCTGTATAATTTTTTATCGCTTCGTGTGGCTCGGCCGTATGATTTTTTCCAATTTCTACAGCCAGCCATATGATTTTTTATCGCCCTCTTCAGTCGGCTATAAGAATTCCTATGGTATTTTGAAACGCAGCTCCTATCGCCAATTTTTACCAGGGATGCCTAACGGTGATTCCGGTAGCCACCCAATAATTGATTAACCATTTTGTATTTATATTTATTTTTTCTCTAGTGATATTTCTACTTTCTTTTGTTGTAAATTTTTACTTCTGTAATAACGTTATTTGATGGCAAATAAACAAAAAAAAAAGCAAAAATATCACTATTATTGGTTTTGGCCACTACTAGTTAAGAGTGCATATTGAACACCACTAATATGGTAATTATAACCATAGTTTTTTCTCAGTGTATGTGTCCAACATTTCAGTTACTTGGCACGTTTTTTCAACATATTCATGTTGGATTTGCTTTCTTGTTTTATTATGTAAAACTTACGTGTTTGATCAGTGAAGCGGGTGGCACCATAATCGACTCCGTGCAACTTTTTAGCGTTAAGCCCATCGATTTTCTTCAAGTTGGACTGGTACACGTCCAATCTCATCGCCCTCTCCCCCTCCGAAGCGTAGTTCTTGTTATGTATCTTCGTGAACTCGGCGAAGCTCGGATGCTTACCCTGGAAAGTGCACCACCCATCATTCTCATATACAGAGGCGATTTTGTAAACGGACCACCAGACAAGGTACGAATTGAAGCATTCTGATACATGTTTCTTAACCAAAATTTCACGCAGAACACGATTCGCACAACAAAATGACTGAAACCAACTCCTAACGAAGATATTTACGTTTTTATTTCACACTGGTCACGAGGAATTTGAACTGCCTGCTGACAAGAAACTCAAAGGTCTCCGTGAGTCACATCGCGCACTACACCGGTTTCAACAAGCTTCTCAATCGAGTAATGTCATTTCCCATCATGTGTTGTTCAAACTATGAGAAATTTGCTGTAGCTGAGCCAAAGCGTCAATATTGAGGTTGCCAGATTTTTATACCGCAGAGACTGTCATGATAAACGTTTAGCGCGCGATGTGAATCACTTAGAAAGCATTGAGTTTTCATAAGCGGGTGGTTTGAATTCACGCATTAAGAATAATTAAATATCTTCGTGAGGAGTTCATTTCGTTGAATTTCGTTGTGTGCATCGTGTTTTACGTGAAATTTTGGTTAAGAAACCTGTATCTGAATGCTGAAATTTGTGCCTAATCTGGTGGTCCATTGTATGAACGTTCCGTGCTTTGAATCGCAATCGGTTCGTATGAATGTGTCTATACCACGTCATATGACAGTTTATGGCGGTTAATTTGAAGAATCAGGAGAGAAGTGAATATGACATACGGGTTCTGTCTTTTTTTACGAACATGCGCTACAGCCAAGATTCCAGACCAGGGGAAGTGAGGGGAATGAATGGGTCCCAGTTGCGCTGGTCCCAGAATCCTGTCTTGATGTTTGATTCATGTGGATAAGCTACAAATAATAAGATCCGTCCAAACAGCAACTCTCTACGTTCAATATTACTCCATATATCGCGCTTTGAAAAATTCGTATAGTGACGTCATTCACCGAGGTCGAGACGCCCTTGGTTTCTTCCACCTCGCTTTCATTTGGCAAGAAGACACACATTTGCACTGGTATCTCAACATGAAATTTAAATGAAAACAATCAGGTTGAAGAAACCGAGGGTGTCATTACTGTGGTGGATGACGTCATAAACCAAATTTTTCAAAGCGCGATATCTCGATTAATATCGAACGTAGAAAGTTGTCGTTTGGACAGATCTAATTATTTTCAGCTAATCTACAAAAATCAAGCATCAAAATACGATTTTGTGACCAGCGCGATTGACCCATTGCAAAATGTAGTCCAATTATTACAGGCTGATTTGACTGAACAAAAATATACGCATCAAAGCATAATTCTATGACCAGCGCAACTGACCTATTAGCGCTTGCCCAACTTGGCCCTTTGTATGCGACTTAGTTGTCAGGTCCACACCGGCCCTGGCGAGCAGATCAAAACCACGCGTTTTAATTGGGGTCTGCTCAAACAAAAATCCTCGTATATGAGGACTTATCTGTAACAATAGCGGATGTGAAAAATTACCATTTCAAAACACACTTAAAAAACTGTTTTGTTCACACAAAAATTTAATATGTTTGACATCTCTGGCATAATGTACAGATCTCGAAGATCACATTTCAAGTATTTTCTCAAAATTTTCTCGATGCCAAAATAGTTTTTTGAATGTGATTCGCAAAGGTAATTTTTCACATCCGCTATTGTTACAGATATAGTCTCATATAGTCTTCTGGATGAACGTCGATTTCATGGTGCTTACAGCGATTGGCTTCGGCAAGAGTCGTCTCATACTCTAGCTTGTGTCACGCTATCAAAATGTCACGGTCAAGTGTTGTGATTGGTCCAAATCATCGAAGAAGCCAATCACAACATCTGACCTTGATATTTTGATGTTTAGTTTTGATAGTGTGACAAAGGCTATCGGGGTTCCGGGCTTTTTTTTCGAGTTTGCTCACCAAAAACTCTCAAACCCTTATTCAGATCTTCGAAAAGGATATATAAGTGAGTGGATCCATGGGACTATTTGGACCGCATTTTGCAATTTGGAACTATATGAATTCTGGCTCATCTGAAAAAACACTCATGTGCATAGGGAAACTAATGGCACATATGTTGTTTTTAAACCGGGCTAGAATTTATAGTTCCAAATTGCAAAATGCAGTCCATTTAGTCTTTCCCTAGTAAAAGTGGAACATAATGACCTCGTCATTGGAACATTACAATGTATGGAACAAATCCTTGTAAAGCCACTCCGACATCACTCTGAACATTCAGACGTCAATATGATATCACTGACATGACAGAGCGTTCAGCGGGCATCATAGTGACATCGCACTGCTTTAAGAAATGCATAGTAAAATGTGTTTATGACATCAGAGTGACGTCACAATATCTCACTTTTACCAGGGTTAATTTTTTGGTCCCGCATACTTTTCAACTTGGCAGATAGATAGAGTTTTGACCAAAAATCAGCTCCTCTGGAAAAAAGTTCGATCCGGAAAAACGTGAGAGGAGAGAAAATTGAACATTTTTGTTCCATGTTCATCTCTACTTTTTTACAGTCTGAAGTACTTACGTAGGTCAGCCTGGAGGTTTTTCTTACAATATCCTGGAAATAACTTTTCATTGTATTATTATTTTTTTTTATTCCCAGTAACCGAGAAAAATCAATCGAGAGTCTAGCTATATCACCATATGGTCTTTTACAAGAATGAAAAACAGTGCTTAAACAATTGGAACTAATTTTCCCTGAACGGCCTTTTTCTACGAATCGATGCTAGCCATATTTTTCGAAACATGAGGTTGCATATGCGCCCTTGCACTATGGAATGGATTGATGAGTTTTTTTTTCTTTTCTTTTTCCGTGCGTGTGTCGCACTAGGTAGTTTTAAAATTTCCAAGGAAACACTCAGATCCGAAGAAACGTTATGCCTAACAACAAAACTGCACATGAAGAAATTTGGAAGAGCTTAATGGAACTAGAAAAATCTGTTTGCATGATTATTTTCAAAAATTTTCAGCCGGAAATTTACAATCCGGCAAGTTTCGAGGAAAATATAGCTGTCACTCAGTCCTACCCTGTTGCCAATTTAGTCACATGTATCTTCTTTCCCTGGACGAAAGAACGTAGCCCCATACCAACGTTACAAAATTAACTCAAACAAATATATTTCTCACAGAAAAACGACTCTGCCATTTCCGTCCAAAATTTTCGTGATTTTTAGGTGTGATCGAAAGAAAAGTCCATGAAATTTTTTGTTTGAAATTATCAACAAAATTCTTGCCAACATATCATTTGTTGATGGGCATTTCGGTTTCAGGACATTTTGTCATTTTGGACGATTTCTTGTCCGCGCACCTTTTTTGTCCAGAGTAGTTTACGCCCACACGTAAAATAAGCAACGGTGACTTGGTCCAAGCGTTATATTTTAGTCGGTATGTAAAATAATATTGACAATATAGAAATTAGACATTGAGAGAGAAGGAGGTGTTGTTATGGTTGCTCATTTTCTAAATGAAATGTTATTACTTTCTCCTTTTGAATCATCTTTTTAAATTGTCATTGGTGAATATTTGGTTTTATTTCTATCCTTAAAATATTCGATGTACAATATACCTTATATATGTATGGGTACTTTATTTTATTTTTTTAATTTTTTCTTTACGAAATTATTACTTCATTTTGAAAACATTTATATTTTTAAAACGTGACAAATATTTGTAAAACCTTTTTCAAGCGACACTAATCTCAATGAGCCGCAGTTGTGCCGACAGAAACTGAAAAATTGAATAAAAGAGGAAAAAAAAAAAGAGCACGCAATCTTTAGTTTTAACCCATTTGTACATCGATCTTTTAGAGTCAAATACGTCAAAATTTGACCGTTTGGTTGCGCGCACTCCTCGCTGCAGCACAATAAAAGCACAAAATGTAAAAGAAAAAATTAAAGTGCTTTAGAAATCATTAAATTTGACACGGAACCACCAATATTTAAAAAGCACACATTATATTATTATTCTTCTTTGATAAATTGATACATATTTTTTTCCCATCAATTTAAATGAGAATAATCAATGCAGAGTGTGCAAACATTTCAAAATCATGAGTTGAAAAACGCTGACTTTGAGATTATGAATAATATAAAGCCTAACAGAGCGGAGCAGCGTGCTGCCAGCGCGAGAGGATCACTGGCGCCTACAAACCTAAGTGGATACTTCACGTATTGCACAATGCTTGAAGTATCCACTTAGGTTTGTAGGCGCCAATGCGCGGTGGCCGCCCGCCCGCCGTGTGGCGGCGCCTGAAGCAACTATTTCACAACAGAGGTATTGCACAGTATTATACGAAATTGAACGTATCAAGAATGACAGACATCCTTTAAAAGTACAGATGTTTCCTCGCAAAATAAATCTAGATACTTATCGTACACAGGAAAAATCTAAGAGCCTTTAGCTGAGGCAAATATAGAGTTTTATCCTGTTCAGGTACAAGAAGGTGGGAATTTCTTAAAAGATAATTAAGTCCTGTTACACCAAAGAGGTGTAGAGAGTTTCAGTGAATTTTGTCTCATGGAATTGACCCTCCCCCATTTTTACCAAAACTCTCAACTATATATTATTCTCCATTGGACCAAACAGACAAAACAAAAAAACAAGTAAACCCTCATTCTTCCAAGACATTATTCATTTTCATCCAAAAACGTCGAGAGCAATCGTCGTTTGTATTTACATGTGGGCCAATTAACTTTGGGTCTAAACTGGCACGAGGACCAAAACTCCCGTGCCGAAAAAATGCGTGGACGTAAATTACTGGAAAAAACAGGTGCGCGGACAAAAAATCGTTGACGAAATGTCCTATTAGCCATAACAACGTTACAAAATTGACTCAAACAAATATATTTCTCACAGAAAAACGACTCTGCTATTTCCGTCCAAAATTTTCTTGATTTTTAGGTGTGATCCGAAGAAAATTCCAGGAATTTTTTTGTTTGAAATTACCAACAAAATTCTTGCCAACATATATTTTTTGATGGGCATTTCACTAGGTTGAAACGTATCACTGAAGAAAAAAAAAAGAATCTTAAATTTGCCGCCAAGAAGTATTTCTTCTTAAATCAAGAATTTTTCTGGTTAATATAAGCTACGTTTTTGCTTAACCCGAACATTATTTTCCTTATATCAAGAAAAAGTCAGCTTAAAGTAAGATAAAAAAAATTCTTGGCGGCACATTCAAGAATTATCATGCTTGATCCAAGCTACTTTTTTTTCCAGTGTAGATACGTTCTTTTGTCTGAGCAGCGACGATATTTCTATATATTTATCCAACAAAGACAAAGAACTATGTGCATAGGGTTAACGTCCAACATAGTTCCTTTCAGCATAAATGTGTCCATTTGAAAATCCTGAAGAGTAATTCCCCGACACCACATACTGTTTTCATCATCGTGGTGACACACGTAACATTTTGAGTAGTAACTAGGTGACTCAATGCTGTAGTCCGTACTTTGTCTAGGGCCCCTTTGCAACAATAAAAGTTTTTTCATCAGTTTCACCATGATGAGGGTATGGATTTGACTCTTGATAAGTACACACGCTTGTTGACAGTGACGCGTACCAATATTACCTCCAGTCGGAAAAGTTGAATAGGTACTCTATCCATCCGTGTTAAAAAATAGGAGATTGACTGACGGTCAAACTGTTGAATGACGTCTGAACCTGCCGTGCTACAAAAATCACGTTATGATCATTTAAGCTTTGCTAAATTCCTCTTGATAACAATCGAATTTTCTCAAAGATTAATGAGTGTATTTCCTTGATTTTTTTTACAAAATTTTATTCACACTTTTACCTAACATGTCTGAAAATGTTGATGAAAAGTATCCATAACTTTTTCCACAACTAAATATTATACCAAGAGAAATTTGACAACTGACGAATGTTTGTGCGTCGTTTTCCCTTAAAACGGTGGCACAATTCTGCGTCAGTGCAATGGTTCTTACGGAAAACATGGATGAGGAAAAATTTCCCGGAGCGATTTTAACCGATTCGATTTCCATTACGCTTTTGCACTCAAAACTTTTAACCCCTTCTCTTATATCACCGTTTTCCTCCTACTACCATTAATTTTTGAGAGTTTGCTAAACATTTTAAAAGCCTAATGTTCTTGTTGTTCCCTCAACAGTTCGATTCTTCCGGCTATGGACGTGCGATGTATTTTGGGGGCGATCGTTTGTTTTATTTCTGTTGCAGATGGAGATTCACAGGTAAATTTCGTAACTTAAAAGTAAGGCTGCTTTTCTAAAATTGCAATGATACTTGAAGCCTATCTCTAGAGTTGCACCAAACAACAAGTAATGTGTTCGAGAAAAAATGGTGCTCGAATGAGCTTTCCCCTATGTATCGAGAAATTTCAGTTTTTTACTCAACTCTAACACTCGTTTGCAAAATGACCAACTTCCTGAATAAATTTTAAATTGTAAAGGTCGGGACTAAAGTACTGCACTGAAAAAAAATCTCGGTGTATTTACTGAGCAAAGGGTAAAATTACCAAGAATTCAGGGTTCTATTTGATCCTAGTTTTTTCGTGGTAAAATTATCATTTATGGTATTGGTAATTTTACCGAGAAATCTCGGTAAAATTATTGAACTTTCTCGGTAATTTTACAGGACCTTGGTAAGAACGCCTATATTTTTTATCGACTGTGGTAGAATTACCGAGATAAAATGGCAAAGTTACCGGGAATTGATTACCAATAAAAGTGGTATTCTTACCTGAAAAAAAAACAGTAAAAATGCCGGTTTTTAGCTAAGCTTACCAGTCTGTCTTGGTAAAATTACCAATAATTGGTAAAAAAAAGTGAGATGGTAAAGGTTCCAACGGACCTTGGTAAAAACGCCGAGAATTTTTTTTCAGTGCCCAGCTCCAGCCGTCACAACGAGTGTCGTGCTGTGAATCAACTCCAAAAGAAAACCCGAATTTCCTCAAGCTGTATTCTCATCGATTTCTTGATTTTTCGGAAATTGGGGTGAGAGTCAGGCCAGCGTTACGTGATTCAAAAGCGAGGTGTAGGTTTGCATCATTTAATATATTAGATTTAATGCTTAAAAATAAGGAAAACTGGCAAATACTATATACAGTCGTAAAAGACACTCTAGAGACTAAGAGCAAATTTTATAAAGGATTAACTAACTCAGTAAAGAATACTAATAACTCCCATCCCGATGTAGTACCTGCAGATGGTTCCGGGACACCATCACAGCTTCAGATTAAGACCAATTATTTAATCCAGCATAGGCGTTTCTAGACCTTCATGCTTGGGGGTGCCCAGAGGTGGAAAATGTCGGAGACCCGCCCCGAAGGGGACGGTCGCTCAGGGGAGGCCTAAGTTTCGGCCCTCAAGTTTTATCCCTTTCCTAACCTCCTTTCTCTTTTCCTCTCCTTCCTTTCCACTTAAATACCTATAAATTCAATGTAGAAAATTTTTAGCAAAACTTTCCGTCAAAACTACAATCTTACCATAAGGAAAAAGTAGAATCTTTGTAAAACACGGCTATCAATATTAATTCTGTTCAAAACATTTTCAATTAATTGCTGGGATTTTTTCTCAGCGTGAGCGAATATACAGAATCTTCAAAAGCAGTAATTTGGTCTTTTTTATATTAAATTCCATCCTGGTTAAAACAGCAATAAATAGAGGTGAAGGTAGAAGATAAAAGAGTACGATAGAAGTAAAGGTAATTATATTCATTCGTGCACTTCAATTTTCGAGGGAATAAACTATGTACGTATTTAAAAAAAATAAGAGTTTCACCCTCAAATGCTCATTCATGACGTCACAGGTGCATTCTCCGTTCAAACGGCACCACCCTCTTGAGCTCTTCAATAATGTCTTTTGTCTTTCTCTAATTTTTGCTCGGGGGTAGCCCGGCACCCACTGGCACCCCCGTAGAACCGCTTATCGTCGGTGAAACTACCAAACCACGTATCTCGGTTTGCGACGTCGCAGACTTCCTGTCATACTTTATTTTTTAAATGAGAAACTACCTCACATCCAGCCTTGAAAATTTCTGTGATTTTTCCTCTTTGCGCGGAGAAAATTCCGTGAAAATTTCAAGGAATGATATTGATTTGGTCTACTTCAAAAAAATAAAATGTGAGGGTAGATTTTTAAACACCGCAAACGAGATACGTGGTTTGGTAGTTTCACCGTCGTTATGTAATCCAGTTCACTTTATCTTGAAAGTTTTCTTCTTTTTTTATCTTCAAAATTAGAATGTACTTAGATAGGCCTTCGGGCTAGTCACCTGTCTCTGCTAGTTCCAATTTGTGAATATTTAATAAGAAATTTCATTACTTGCAAAAAAAAAAAAAAAAAAATTGCGTCACGTAATCCTTGAACGCTCTTAACAATATCCTCTTTTCCCTACAAGAAGGATGAGACCTTCCAGAGGCTGCTAGAGAAAATCGAGCCTGACCCTTGTATAGATCTCACGAACGGGTTGACGTCAATGACAGTGGATGAATGGACGAGAAGGAGGTTCGACGCTAACGTTCTTTGCAAGGAAATTTTTGAGCTGTTGAGCAAATTGCCTGATTACGAACAAGGCAATTGCCTAGGAGGATCAACTCCCGCATGCACCTTTACCACCGATTCTATGTTCAGAAAAAGCAAAGAGATTAAGTGTTCGGTGCAGGTACCCTCCTTGATGATGTGCTTCGCACCTAAAAGGGTGAGTATTAATTGGACGCTTTTCTGTCAAACGGAACTATGTGCATCAAGACATGAGCCCCGAGATCCATAAGAATATATCGACGGTGAAAGTCGGCAATCACATAACTCGTTTACGGTGTCTGAAAATATCCGCCTCTATGTTATTTTTTTAAAAGAGAACAAATTGACATCATTCCTTGAAGTTTTTGCAGAATTTTCTTCGCACAGAGAAGAAAAATCACGGCAGTTTTAAAGAATTGCCGTTGAGTAGTTTTCCGTTTAAAAAATAAATTAAACCGAGTTATGTGATTGCCGACTTTCACCGTCGATATGCGTAACAGGGCCAGTGTTTGAAACTCACAGGCGCCAACGCGCCAAATGCGGTCATGGCGCCTGAAAAATGAAGGCTCTGCGCCATCGTGGCCCCTAAAAATGCCCCCCCCCCCCCAACAAAAAAATCCTAGCATTTCTGGGAGTCGAGTTCTTTATTGAGTCGATTTTGCAACCTTGGAATGGGGTTACGTTCTCTTGCCCGGAAAACATCGTTATGGGTCGCAGTCGATAGTGGTTCGATGTATCGTTCGGCTCAAAACAATAGAACATAATTTAAAACAAAGAATGTAGGGTTTAAGTTGGAAAAGCTGTAATTAGAAAATTCCTAACAATTTCACTTTTCATTGCCATTTCGGTACTCTAAAGGATAAAAATTCAACCCCAAAAGATTACCTCAGATTTTAAAAATTACCTCCAAGGCTATGTTCACGTGTAGAACCAAATCGATATCGATACGATTTCACCTAGAGTACCTGTATAGCGAGAGTATAGACAGATGTGGAACTCCGAACATCCATCAGGCCTTCACCGATGCCTCCGCGAATAAAGTTAGGGCTCAGAAATGCAGCCAGCCTATGAATTTCAATTATCCATAGCGATTTATTAACACAATTGTTACGAACCATCGTTTATGAAGCACGTATTTGACTTAGTTTTTGAATAAATTTACTCATTTTTGTGGAGGAACGCTCATTTATGTACTTTCTCAGCCATCTTCGTTAGAATTGGAATCTACAGACTGGCAGTGAAATTTTGTGCGTTAGAAGTTGGTTAGCAGGGTGGCAGCACTTTTGGGCCCTGAGCCCTCCATGATGCGATCTGTTCATACTCTCGCTATACAGGTACTCTAATTTGGACGTATTTCTGTGAAACGGAACTAAGCGCCAATTTGAGTTCCTTTTGAGGAATTTAGAATGCCTGATAGTGCGTTCTGTCAAACGGAACTAAGCGCCATGGAAAAGCATTGCGAGTATAGGACGGAATGAGCCGGACGCCCGGTTCCGCCGCCAATCAAAGCCCCCTTCTATCTTCCTCCCTCTGTGGCGCTTAGTTCCGTTTGACAGAAATACGTCCATTTCACCTGTTTGATGTGTCGAATACGATCTGTGTCACCTCTTCGTTTTCCAGATTTCCATCTACAGTTGCGTGATTAAGAACTCGCTGGAAGCTTACAGAAATAAAAAGTATTTGGAGAACACAGAGCGATCGATGTCAACCAACTGGCACCGCGGGGGAATACCCGTGGAAGGTCCCTCTGGTCGTAGCGGACGAGACCTTGAAGGGCCACTTAGGTCCTCCACATCGACGAGGGGCCAGAGTGCCGTTCCCTCTAATCCTCTCCGCAGATCTGACTCCAGAGGAAGCTTCAGGACCTCGTCTGTCCCGCCAGCAACCCCAGCGAAGGACCCGAAAGGGAAGAGTGTCGCCAGCTCCTCTCAGCCCCGACATCAAAGGGCAGGTTCGTGGGGTTCTGCCCCCTCCTCTGGAAGACCCTCCGTGGATAGCGTTAGTTCCGGGGATGGCTGGGTACCCGTTCCACCGCCGCCGCCACCCCCGCTGTCCCCAGGGAGGTCTTCGACCGATGGTGGAAGCTCGCCGGACGAGAAATGGACTGCGGTTCCCCCGCCGCCACCCCCGTTTATACTGGATGACGACCCTATACCACCACCATCATCGATTCCGCGCAAAGTAACCCGCAAATCTGGCCCGTCCAAAAGATATGGATAAGTAGAAATGTTCCATTACACAAGTAACATTTTTCAACGCAAAATTGCAATTTACTTACTTACTTTCTTTTTCGCCCGATGAATTTTTCGGTTGTCACTATTTAAACTTAAACTTTTAGTTTAAGTTTAAATAGTGACAACCGAAAATTCATCGGGCGAAAAAGAAAGTAAGTAAGTCAATCACGTAGTTCCCGATAAAGAAAACAAAGGATTAGCAAAATTGCAATATTTTGAAATTAAGTCGCGATTTTTTATCGATTTTTCGGTGGTGAAATCGCTGGGGTCCTCAAAATCTGAGCGATTATCCTTGATTTTGTCGAAATTTTATGTCTCTAAAATCGCGTTTCATAAAATCGAAATTTTATCTCAATTTATCAAGATTTTTTGCTCGATAATGTTGCGATAAATAGCTGTCGACAAAATCGCGATTTAATGGACCACTAGGCAAGGTACGAATTTAAGCAATCTGATGCATGTTTCCTAACCAGAATTTCGCGTAAACACGATTCACACAACGAAAATTACTGAAACGAACTCCTAACGAAGTTGTTAACGTTTTTATTTCACATTGGTTACGAGGAATTCGAGCTGCCCGCTCACAAGAAACACAAAGCTCTACGTGAGTCAAATCGCGCACCACAACAGTTACAGACAGATTCTCAACCGAGCAATGTTCATTTCCCACCATGTGTTGTCCGAACTATTAGCAATTTTCCATAGCTGAGCTAGCGTCAAGATTGAGGTTGCCAGATTTTTATATCGCAGAGACTGTCATGATAACGTTTAGCGCGCGATGTGAATCACGTAGAGCATTGAGTTTTCATGAGCGGGTGGTTTGAATTCACGCATCAAGAATCATTGAATATCTTGTAAGGAGTTGATTTTGGTAATTTTCGTTGTTTGCATCGTGTTTTACGTGAAATTTTAGTTACGAAACATGTATCAGAATGCTTGAATTCGAACCTTTTGTAGTGGTCAATTGCAATATTTTGTAATTAGGTCGCGATTTTTTATCGATTTTTCGGTGGTAATATCGCTAGGATCATCAAAATCTGACCGCACTATTCAGATTGTTTTATATATGACCGAGTTGTTTGTATAATGCGGGTTAAAGTTGCGAATTACCTCTTGTAAAAAATATACATTTTCGTTTTGTTTTAGATATCTACCCTGCTGATTTTCATGATTTTTGCAGCAATCGAAGAGAGTTTTCCCCTTTTTTTAATGTTAGAGAATTTAAAAGCTAATTGAAAGATTTTTGGAGCTACCGAAGAATATTAAACTGAAGGAAAATAACTGTTTTTTGATAAAACTTACCTTTGGCGGTCCTGCCCCGCTGCTCACTGAATTTAGTGCAAGTAAAATAAAGCAAATCTGAAAAGATAAAAATCACAAATGCAGTCCTGTTGGAACGTTACATTTCTGCCATCTGTCTTCGGTTGGAAGACCATATGAACTTCATTTTGCAGAAAGGAACCACTATTTCTCGCTGAAATAAGAAGCAACATATATGCCATTGGTTTTTCTATGCAGATATGTGTTTTTATGGAAGAGCGCTAGATAGTGGCTCCTCATTGCAAAATGTAATCTATATGATACTTTCCCTAAGTTCCCGAAGAGGAAACATAGATGGTTTTTGTCAACGCCCTAGCTAGGATTTTATGTGAGGAACTATAAGGCCTGCTTTTGAACGCTGAACTTACTCTCCCAAAAGAGGAAAGAAATTCAAACAAAGAACGACCCGTTAGAAAAGGTCAAAGGAAACTCTACATATCTTCCTCGGGTACCTCAAAAATGTTGCATTTTTGAGTGCCGGCATTGTTGTAATAGATTTAAACAATCATAGCAGTTTTCGGAAAAATGACAAAGTCCCGGTAAAAATCAGTCATAATTATTTACTTCATCGGCACAATCGGCGGCGAACAAGAGCAACAAGAGAAACAAATGAAGCGCCCGAAGTTAGTATCGCATAGTTGAACGTTGAACTAACATTATAACGCTTGGATGCAACTATATGAACTCCACGGATGTCCGTGTTGCATACGCACGGAGTTGAAGGCGTTTTGACTTTCCACGCACCTGCCACTTCACCCGCAGCGCTGGGACGAGCTATACTACGGGGGTCCAATTTAACAGAGTGCCTTCAATTCTTCGTTTATATCATGACGATATCCCGAAGGCACAAGTAGTTCTCCACAAATCATGCTCGGCTTATCGCGGAATCAAAACTGAAGCACAAAAATTTTCACATCCTACACATGCGTTCAATGGGTCACTAAACACCGTTTATCATATTCAGTATTCTGAACGCAATAGGTGAGTAGGTAATGTGGTGATTTTTCCGCATTTTAATGGAGCCGCAATTGCAAAGAAAACTGCTTTTGAAAAATCCACAAACCGCAAGACATTTCAAACGCACCCGAATGGCAGGAAACTAACGGTGGTGATGCACTGCGGTAGTCAAATCGCAATCTCCTCTCGTTTTTCGCACTGATGTTCGTTAAAATAAAACGTAATTTAATGTGGAATAGTGGTTTTTCTACTACAGATTGTATAAATGAGATTCGATTCTTTAATTCTAAAGATATAATTTCGACCTTAGTATTGTTCTCATATACGAGGACGAGGAGTAGATAGACATTTGCGGCAGAAAGTCCGTATCAGACGATCAAAGTAGAGGCTTCAAAGAGACTCGTCGATTGCCCCGACTTGAACCGCTGGCCAATGAGAGGGCCAGGAAAGGCATCGATGAACCTCTTTGAAGCCTCTACTTTGACCGTCTGATACGGGCTGAAGGCGTAGAAACCCGAGCTCGCATCTGATTAGTGCCTGATGTCATCATTCGGTTCGGCGCGAAACCATGGCGTTTTAAATTTGCAGATGAGTTGAGCGATTTAAACTGCGTATTTCTCGGTTATTGAGTTACGTTTTCAATGTGCGCGTGTTCTACGAGTGATTTATCTTCAGAAAAATGTATTCGCAAGTCAAAATTCGTTCATAGTATTGTGACCCATTATTCGTGCCTAAGAGATGCCTCCCTAGCATAAACTAAGAATGGAGATGTTGCATGTGTAAGGAATTTGCGAATTGACAATTAATTCTTATGTAAAAGTTCGCGAGAAACACGATGGTGCCAATGATTTTCCCTGAAATCAACTCCTAAGCTCAAAAAAAGCTCTCAAATTGAGGCCAAAATGGAGGGGATATCCCGCGCTATCCTGAGAGTCCACCTCTACATCAAGACGAACTCTCCATGCAAAGACAGGGAGCAAATACATTAGCAGGGTTGCCATGTTTTCAGTTTTAGAGTCCCCAAATAAAGTGGCAGCCCTGTCAATGTATTTTCTCCCTATCTTTGCATGGAGAGTTTGTCTTGATGTAGAGGTGGACTCTCAGGATAGCGTGGGATATCCCCTCCATTTTGGCCTCACTTTGAGAGCTTTTTTTGAGCTTGAGAGTTAATTTCAGAGAAAACCAGTGGCACCATCGTGTTTCTCGCGAACTTTTACATGAAAATCAACAGTCAAATCGCAAATACCTCACACATCCAACATCTCTATTCCAGAAGCTGTCCCGCCGACGTTGTGCTACAAGCCGGCTAAGCCGCGGGTGCCTGGAAAGTCAGAACGCCTTCAACTCCGTGCATATGCAATTTGGACATCCGTGGAGCTCGAATAGTTGTATCCAAGCGTTGTAATGGACTTTGTCCAATGTCCGTCGCATGCGATACAATCTGCGGGTGCATCGCTTATTTCTCCTGCCCTTTATAACTTAATCCAGCGCTGACTACTATTCCGATAGCATAAACTATCACCGATTTTTACAAAAAGCGCAAATCTTCATTCGCACTTTGGACATTCGCTCTTTTGGAACTCTACCGACTCTCCACGCATGTGACTTAGCACGTCTCCTCTTCTTTACGAATTTCTTATATATTCGCAAATAACCTTCACTTTTATTTTATATTTTTTTAGTTAGGTAAAAGGGAATCTAAACCAAGTCCCATGCGTATGTTACCTAAAATTTTGCCTGTTGACTCTATATATTTCGCTTTATTTTCAAATAGATTACTTCTTTCTCTCTGACAAGATTTTCGTAGTCTAAATGTTATTTCTAGGACCTTACACAGTATATACAGACAACATCCTTCGGAGTAAATGTCATATTCATCATTTACAAACCATCAATCGAATAAGTTTTATATACATAAGTAAGTTAGTAATTTATTATTATAAAAATAGTAGTGGCAATCACAAATAATGCACAAGAGATAGACTTAGTATTTAAGTTTTTCATCTCGATTTATTATATTTCTTTTTTTATAAATTGAATTTACAAACGAAAAATCTCTCCGTTTTTATTTGCATTTCCCTGGACATGGTAATTCTTTCATCGTTGGAACGCTCATTCCCGGAAATATTCGTGTCTAATTTTTATCCAGTTTTACAGAACATCTGATAAACTTTAAAATAGATTTTACATTGTAATGGATTCTGCCTACTTGAAAATGATAATTTCCGAAACTCTCAGGGGTTGGCTTCGCATAAAATATATTATTGATTTCTTATGATGGCTACCCCAGAATTTGAGGATTGAGTTCGTGTACGCAATTCATCGCAACATAAAAATACCTGGTAGAGACCATTTTTTAAACCAAAACTTCCGTGCATTATAAACTAATTATACAACTTCAATCTAGACCAATGATAACAGTTTTTTGCAGTGAATAAAACAAAACTAATACGAAGGTTCATACATCCAAATACTTACGAGATGTGTGATGAATACCGCGTTCTTTTTAATCATAATGCTGGACTTTTTTACAGTATGTACGAAATCTACTTTTAACCCCAGAAATTATAACAGCACGAGCAGACGTTCCCCCTAGTAAAAAAATATCCCCCAAACTATTAATATGAGTCACTAAACATGCTCATCAGAAATAGAAATGTAGACTAATAAATTTTCAATGAGCAGAAAGCGAATAGGTTCGTCAGTTTTTTTGTTTTTCTTGTTTTGGCACTAGTTGCTCCCTCCAATTGAAAAGACAAACTGCCGTCATACTCACGTTCATTACGGATGTGTGTGTTTTATTGTTGGTGTTGATTTTTCCAAACCAAATTATGCATAATTAATTTCTGTGGATTTTTCAAAATTCCACGCGCACACTACACCTCAAATTGAATTAAACTAAGTAGTAGGGACATATCAATGGCCCAAGGCGAAACCACATATCGACGGTGAAACTACCAAACCACGTATCTCGTTTGCGGTGTTTAAAAATCTACGCTCGCATTTTATTTTTTTAAGTCGACCAAATCAATATCATTCCTTGAAATTTTCACCGAATTTTCTCCGCACAAAGAGGAAAAATCACAGAAATTTTCAAGACTAGACATTAAGTAGTTTTTCATTATAAAAAAAATAAAGTATGACAGGAAGTCTGCGACGTCGCAAACCGAGATACGTGGTTTGGTAGTTTCGCCGTCGATATCTCCGTTTGCGACGTTACAGACCTGTCATACTTTACTTTTTCCTTAGAAAACTGGTCGATGGTGTTACTCGAAAACTTCCTTGATTTTTTTCTCTTTTATCGGAATACTCTATATAAATTTCAAGCTATATTAATGGCTTGTTCCTCTTTATAAATATACAACAGGAGCTGAGATTTCAAAACACCCCAATGCTGCCCTGCTGAGGAATCATGCCGTTTGAACCGCCAAATTTCCTCTAATAAAACCGGAATTTTCTGGGAAACTCATCAATGTTTTTCTCCGATTTTTTAGGATAATTTTGTTGGCAATCTGATCTTAAATATCTGAACATTTCCGAGTGAAGTACTCATAACTATCCGCGCCAATTAATGTTTTATTGGAGGAAATTTGGCAACTATTGAATGTTCATACGGCGTTTTTCCTTAGCACGGCAGAATGGAGATACGGGTCTTACATTTCGGACATTGATATCTAAATTTAGACGAATTAAGGAACATTTCTCTACAGCGGACGAATTGATTGCGTTTAACCAACAACTTAATTGCATTTGGACGTATTTCTGTCAATCGGAACTAAGCGCTAAATAGAGTTCCTTTTGAGGATTTTATAGAATCCCTGACAGCGCGTTCTGTCAAACGGAACTAAGCGCCATGGAAAAGCATTGCGAGTATTACTAGGGGCGGTAGCGACCTCGTCAAGCCTATTCCGTCCTATACTCGCAATGCTTTTCCATGGCGGTTAGTTCCGTTTGACAGAATTACGTCCATTTAGCAACTAGCAAGTAGAAAGAAACCTTAGCACAATGAGCACCCTTCAGTTCCCCAGAGAGTGTAACTATTGAATGCAAAAACAAGGATTAAATTTCACAATGATTCAAAACTGTCGATCGCAGAAAAAGCTTCTCCTTAAAATCATAATCACAATTACGTAAGAGGGATGAGGGGTCTGAGCAATCCATTTAGATGAACGGATGGAGTGATCGAATTCTTCGTGCTTTGAAGAATCTTTTTTCAAGCGTTACGCGTCCTGTCTTCTGAATCTCCTGTTCCACATTTATTTCTTGGAGGGGCAGACTCCATTTCTGTGTAGTAACTGTTGGTCACCATGATAAAATAAAGAGTCAACACTGAAACACAAATATGGATTAGTGTTCCTTACAGTAGTGAGATTTACTGGTGGACACAAAAAATTCAGCTGTAAAACCTGCAAAAATTGAAAGAGGGAATACTTTGAAAAACATGTTAAAATGTGTGAAGGAACTCTTACTGGGGATTTTTACCTAAAAACGTCATTTCATAATTTTAGGAGCTTCTCCGTGCACATTGGTGAACTTCATCAAAAAAATATGATAAATGGAAAAAATTCTGTATACCTATTCATAGCATACATTGCATTTTAAAAGGTAAAAATTGTAAAAATGCAAGATTTTCAAATGTATTAATATGTTCAAATCGTATTTAAAATATTTAAATTGATGTAGGTATTTCATTTTTTTTTTTTTTTTTTTTTTTTTTTTTTTTGATCTCTCTCAAATTTGGTATGTAATCAATGTTTTACTTTATAATTGTGTCTTTTTCTAGGTTAAATTAATAGTTTTCTATAATGAGCTTGTGTTTTTCCCATTTCCTTTGTTATTTTATTTCATCGTGTATTTTGTGTTTCAAATTCATTATTAATTGTACTCAAGATATTCATATTCATGTATTTCAAATTTTCATTTTTTTCATTTTTTTTAACTTTCTGTTTTTTAACCCTCTCTTTTATTTTTCTTTTTCTTTTCCCCCCCCCCCCCTTCTTTCTTTTATTTTTTACCAAATTACTGTTTTCGATAACTGTGTCTTTTTCCAGGTTTCATTGTTTGGGTCTTTTTCTAGTTTTAATTTATGTCGATGTATTTATGTTATTTATTTATTTATTTATCTATTTTTCCACTCTTTTTTTTCTCTCTCTCTCTTTTCTATTATTATCAGTTGAGTTTAATTTTATGTCTGACCCGGCGGATTAATTGGGCATCCCAATTTGCCGGGCAAATTATTTTATGACTTCTTTATGTTGTCTTTATTTTAAGTTTTAATTTTTGAAAAAAATATCTTAATTACTTACTTATTTCATTTTTTACATCATTATAAAAGATTTGAAGGATTCGGCAAAAATTAGCGTTTATCGTTTTCGATTCCTTTTTTACGTTTATGTTTCTAGGGACGTGTCATATGATTCCTAACTAACTTGAAAGCATTTTGGCAACTCATGAAAAGCACAGCCGGTCACTTACTGAAAGTAAAGAATAATGCGATTGGATGTTGAAGCAACGGCACGAAGACGTCAAGAAACGAAAATTGAACCTTCACTTTGCCAATGTTCGTGAGGGCAACCAGTGGGATTTCAATTCCTAGCTTCGCGGCGCTGACGACGGCCACAATAAGGTACAGAAGCACACACCTCGGTTTACTCTGCAACAAACCGTTGAAAAAACAGACAGTTTACAGGTCAACGCTCAATGTTCATTTTTCTCCCTAACCAAATGAGAGGCAATTTGGCAACATGTGAATGCTCATACGGCGTTTTTATTGGTATGACAGCAAGGGAAACTCTGCCACGCTAGGGGAAAACGCCGTATAAACCTTCAGGTGTTGCCAAATTTCGGTTCATAAAACGCGGATTTCCTGGTTAACTTACAAATATTTTTCTTTCAATTTTTCAGACAATTTAGTTCACAATCTTACCTAAAAATTCTGAAAATGTAAAGGAAAATCATTCATAACTTTCCTCAAAAATGAACATTTTATCGAAGGAAATTTGGCAACTCTTGAATGTTCATACGGCGTTCTTCCTTAACACGGCAGAACTACCCTCAAGCGCGGGACAATTGGACTGCATTTTGCAATTTGGAACTATAAATTCTGGCTCCTCTGGAAAAAACTTATGTGCATGGGGAAACTAATGGCACATACGTTGTTTTTAAACCGGACCAGAATTTATAGTTCCAAATTGCAAAATGTAGTCCAATTGAAAAGCTGTTTTCCAAACTACTCAGATACCACTAAAGAGTGGATTTCAGACATTTTTGAAAAGCCCATTCGTTCCATTTTACCTCTAAAAAATCAAAATGTACTGTATCTCTTCCGTGCAACAGACTCGTTATTAGACATGGAATTCAGAAAATTCGGATTTTCATCGGAATCAATTTTGCCAACGACGCAACCCGAAGTGACAGAGATGGAATTGAGTACATTTTTAACTATGGCACTGACACTTTAATCTAAATGTCAGTTTTGAAACCTAAAAAAGTTTAAATGAGTAACATCTGCCGGATGGAATCGCATAAAATGCCTATTCGATTCAAACTTACACTATACACTCCAAACAGTAGGATTGCGGCCGCAACTCGGAGCAGAATTCCATCGATGATGAAATCCATCGCCCATACGAATATCGCCAGCTTTCGCTCTGGAAACACGCAAACTCAACGAAATCAATTTCCCATAGCTTCAATCGTATCAAGTGGAAAAACTTTTGATGCCTCTTCTATCTGCACCGAAAAAAGTAATATGCTGTTTTAGCACCGAGAATGTCAAAAATGGGTCTGATGATCCCAATATGCTGCCATTACTGCCTTTGCAGTTAACTTTACATCCTGCGAATGCTAATTCAACTGCGTGGGCAATCAAAACAGCATCATAGGATAACCAGACACATTTTTTATATCCTAGGTGCTAAGATAGCATACCATTTTTTTCAGTGTGCTAGAGTTGGCAATTTGACCTTTCTAACACAGTTGTCGTGTTAATTGTACCGTAGATTGTTTAACAAATTAGATTTTACCCTCAGACTTAGTTGATATGATGGCGCTGACTAGAAAATTGACATTCTCACTACAAAATTTTGATTCATTTTATTTTTAAACAAGAAAAAAAAAAATTTTCATCTACTTTTAGACAAAAAATTGATTATTCCTGCAAGAAAGAATTCTCTGTAAGAATGAGCAACATACAATGATAGGTATTTCAAAAAAATTTTAAGCTCGATATCGAACATTTGTCTTGAAATTTTAGCATGTCATAATGTACAGAATTTTCAAAATTTTAAATTTAAATATATAAAAAACTTGCAATGGGGAAGAAAGAAGAAGAGTTCGTGGATTTGATGAGTTATTATTACTAAATGATTGAAGACTCGTAAACTCTTCGCCATAAATTTACAAAATTTCATTAATTGTCAAAATTTGGCTGTCTAGCTAGGTATTTAGTAAGATGCCTGATTTGACTCACGGCCTACGACACATACAAATTGAGTCGATTGAATTTTAGAAATTCGGACGAGGCTGAAAGTGTATGTATCGGGAGGAGACACACAAAAAAAACCCCATCATACAGGGTACTCCAGGGTTAAACGGCCAGACTGCAGGAGCCGATACACCCCTAAACCCCTCCTTTAAATTGAGATTTCGATTTTTTTAGATCATCTATGAATTTAGGGCATAAAATTACATGACAGTAAAACTTTCCGTAGACATTAGGTTCACAGCCGTTGCCAAAATTCGGAAGAAACGGTTTACCTACCGTAATTTTGGGGCGCCGTAGCTACGATTGGGAGCACTTTTGGGGGGAAAAAAGTTAAACAACAAAAAAGTTTTATTTTGACCCATGGAACACGTTTCTGCAGTCTAGCCGTTTAACCCTGGATCATCCTGTACAACCCTTCGACTGAAAACTACGACTTATTTTATCATTATTATTGTTCCTCATCGACGAAAAGTTCTTTAATATTATGGTAAGAGGGTTGAAACACAGATTCAATGACTGAATGGGCCTACCTTGAATGATATTGGCGAGAAACGTATCGGGTTTTGCTTCATCAACGGAATGAGGATAAATTTCAAGTGTTTCAATGACCCCGTGCAACAGAAAATTACCTGGACCAATCGGAGAGGCCAGGCATCAATGATCGATTTTCTCACCTTCAATCGGAGAGTACATCCGCACATGGCCGGATTTACCTACTTGCCGCCCATGGGCCGCCTTCATTTTGCCGCCCTCTTCTCATTCATTTTGAAACATCAATAAAAACCATCAAGTGAACGTGCCGGAGGGAGAGGGTGCATAAGACGCGTTCACTCGTGTTGGACACATTTTTTTCGTAAGCCCTGTCAACACTACTAGCGAAAGTTCACGGAACTTCGCGCGAACGTTCAGTTCCGTAAACCTGTCTCTGTGGGGACGAGGCCTTTCATTTGTAAAGAATGAATTGAAAAATTAAGAAAAAACGAACATAAATGTGGTTTAATAATTTTAACTTCCGCCGCCGTGCCGCGCTGACCACACTGTGTTTGGAGCAATGCGTGAAGTATTCATGTAGTCTTGTAGGCACTGTGCGTTTCACGCCGCGCCGACCGCTGTTGACCGTACTGTGTTTGACGCAATGCGTGAAGTATTCATGCAGTCTCGTAGGCGCTAATATGTGTTACATGCCGACCGCCGCGTCGAGGGCTTCTCCTTTTCATCTCAAGTCCTCGTCATTATTTTCTCTCTGCGCCGCGCCGCTTCAGGCCAAATTACGTGTTTGGTGTCTCTCTTAACTCAACTAATTAAAGGTGCGCAGTCTTTTGTATCACCGAAATACGACGAAATTAGGAATTAATGAACTCTCAGAAAATGAGAGATTTTGTCACCTTTCCTTGTTTGTAATTTTTTTCTGAATCCGATTTTTTTGTACCTGCATTTAAAAAAATTGCAAAATTTGCCGTCCCCTAAATTTGCCGCCATGGGACGCGGCCCATGTGGCCACCCCCTTAATCCGGCCCTGCATCTGCAGAAAAGACCAATCGTCCATTCATCATCAGTAAATGCACGCACTCGTAAGAAATACAGTTGTTTCGAATGCCCAAATAATTAGAAGTTTGAATGATCTTGAGTAATTTTGTATGGTTACATCATTTTTTAGACGCGCCTTCTTCAAATTGTTTCATATTGTTGTTTTTGAAAGAAAAATCAAATTATAAGTGTTTCCTTCCTTAGCTGTTTCTGAATAAATAGGTAACGCCTCCGATAAGTGGACGTATTTATGCTAAAAGGAACTATATGGAAGTGGAAAGATGGGGTGTGCTCGTGGAAGCTGGATAAGAAACAATGTAGAAGTGGATATAGTTCCTTTTGAGAAAATGGAAAAGCGGGATTTTCAATTAAATGAAAAGGAACTGAGCGCTAACTCGTGAGCCGTGGGCATGTAACAAGAGCCTTGTGCACAGGGCTCATGAGTTAAAGACCGTGTCGTTGATCGTCGTTTCTCTCGTCAAGCCCGCACTGACGTCACTAGAGCTTTATATTGCGTCACTGACGCTTGACGCAAGAATGAGGGGGCTTGGGCCATATGGCCCAAGCACCCTCATTCTCACACCTCATCTTTCCACTTCCGCATAGTTCCATTTGGGCGTATTTATGCTCAAAGGAACTATGTCACACGCAATCCCCATACACATAGTTCCTTTTAGCATTAATACGTCCATTTAGCATAAATACGTCCAAGTATCATTGAAGATTTTTGCTGGATACTGCGAAAAGCGTATTGTAGCAGGTACATTTTATGATAATAAATGGTCAATAAGCCTCACAATTGGACTCTGCATTCAGCAGAAAGGAATCAAGCCACATCAGCTATTGCCTAATTTAAATGGGTAATTTAATTTTTTACATGGAGACGGTTGTGCGGATTTTTGTGCAAAGTTCAGTGATTTTCTACATACTTAGTGCGAATCAAATTCTTTGTAATTTTCAAAAGAATCCGCATAAACGTTCTCTTGTAAAAAACTAAATTGCCCAGTTAATTTTGGCAACAGCCGATGTGGCTCGGTTCCTTTTTTCTAAACGCGATCCAATTAGTAGTCTCCCAGGTTGGGCTCATTTAAAGGCAATATTTAATTCTTGACCGAAAAAAATAAATCTATAGGGATAGACTGACCTGGGCTCTCAGTTGTGAGAAATCTGTCATTAAGGCCTTTTACAACCGGCAAGGATCCCATCATCGAAAACACACCTATTACCTATTGAAAATGTTTAAAAAAAATTATCAATGTAAAGAAATATTTAAAAACAGTGATTATCAGCCTGATGGTGTGATTAGCCTTCATTTGAAAAGATAGGCCAAAATAGATGCGAAGCGGTAGAACAATGGCATCTCGAGAAAGACTGACCCACGCTTTGGGGGATCTATCTGCGTAACTTTTTTCCATCAAATAGATAAGAAGTAAAGAGCCTGTCAAAGTAAAGAAGGACTTTCACGTGCCCCTTCTTGAAAATGTAAGGATTTTGTTCAAACATATCTCGAACGAAAGCTTATGATGAGGAAATTCTCCAGTGAAAGTTTTGGCTTGAGCTCAAACCTCATTTTGGCAAAAGAGTATCGCAAAGTTTGCATCTTTTACCACCCATTATAAATTCTAATACTTTAAGGATTTTTGCGTAAAAAAGCAACTTTATGATCGATCTTTTTTTATTTTCTGGGAGACAATTTCACCAGGTAATGTTATTTGTTGTTGATTGAGCAACTGATGAAATTGTGCGAGATAGTAAAAATGTTCGATGAAGGGTGTGTTTTAACCAAAGAACTTCACAATTTCAGCAATCCCTAATGGAAAGATTTTTTAATTTAGTTATTCAAACGATACTCAGATACAATAAGACTAGAAGGGGCCTCTAACGCTAATATCTCCGTCAACATAAGCAACACATTCAATGATGTTCATAATAAAGTTTGAATACAACTATTCGTACTCTATGGACACGTGCCTTGCATATGCAAAAATGGAAGGCGCTCCAGTCTCTATAGCCCATGAAACAGTGCACGCAGCAGCATGTGGCACGCCGTTACAAATATGTGGCAAAATGAAATTCTCTGATAAAAACCAAGACAATAGGACAGGAAAGGCTATTTTCTCACCACTTTCAGGATGTGTAACACCAAGTGTTACATTGTGTCGCGACAAACACTGTTTCATGCGATAGAAAGACCAGAGCGCCTTTAATGTTTAAAATGCAACACGGATGTCCATAGCACACGAATATTTGGACTGCATTTTGCAATTTGGAGCTATAAGTTCTGGCTCATCTGAAAAAACACTTATGTGCACAGGGAAACTAATGGCACATACGTTGTTTTTAAACCGGGCCAGAATTTAAAGTTCCAAATTGCAAAATGCAGTCCAATTGCATCAAAGCATTTTCTCCGATATCGTTATCCTCTGCTCAGATATATCTACTGAAGTGTGAAAGGAAAACGACGTATGAACAATCGAACGTTGTCAAATTATCCCCCATTAAATACAAATGGACCACTAGACAAAGTACGAATTTCAGCATTCTGATACATGTTTCTTAACCAAATTTCACGCAGAATACGAATTGCGCAACACAAAATACCGAACTAAACTCCTTAGGAAGATATTTAATGATTCTTGGTGCGTGCATTGAAACCACCCGCTCATGAAAACTCAATGCTCTACGTGATTCACATTGCGCGCTAAACGTTATCATGACAGTCTCTGCGATATAAAAATCTGGCAACCTCAATTTTGACGCTTTGGCCCAGCTATAGCAAATTGCTGATAGTTTGAACAACCAATGGTGGGAAATGAACATTGCTCGATTGAGAAGCTTGCTGAAACCGTTACAGTGCGCGATTTGACTCACGTAGAGCTTTGAGTTTCTTGTGAGCGGGCAGTTCAAATTCCTCGTAACCATCGTGTAATAAAAACGTTAACATCTTCGTCAGGAGTTGGTTTCAGTAATTTTCGTTGTGAGAATCGTGTTTTACGTAAAATTCTGGTTAAGGAACATGTATCAGATTGCTTAAATTCGTACCTTTTCTAGTGGTCCATTAAAGGTTACAATTTGTCATGCATTAGGTATGGACAAATGCTTTTATTTTTCAACCCAAAATTTTATTCTGAGAAAACTCACCACAGTGTACCATCCTATGATGAGGACGCCTGTTCTTAGCGAGCAGCCGCAGCAGCAGAATCTGAGCTGCGGGAAACAGGAGTTGGACCCAAAAAAGGACCGTGGGTCCTGAACCATGATTCCCGTCAGACGCAATTGCAGGTCCCGAATAAGGTTCCTCGAAAGTTTCGCAGAAAAAATAGCTGTAAGCAGTCACAGTAATGTTATGTAATAGGACTGCGGTAAAATATTGCACCGGCTCCAAGAAAAGAGAAGCGCTGCTCCGGAAATTGACTGAGCTGTTCTCAGGTCAGGTCTTTCCTATTTTTCTGGTCATTGTCACAATGTTACTTTGGCTTAACATATATTTCTGTCTCAATGACAATGCCCCTAGTAGCGCAAGCTGTTTCACTAACATTTCAGAAACATCTCAAAAGTCTCAAAAGTCTCAAAAGTCATCTCACTGAAACGTTCAAAAAATATTTTTGAAATATGTAATTGACACGAAACACTTCGAAAGTTTCATTAATATAAATTTGAAACGTTTTAGAAACGTTTTCTTTTTAAATAAAAATATCAAAATCAAAATGTATCGGAAAGAAATTGGAAACTAATCACACATTACGAGGCAGAACATAAACCTAACCCAGACGTTTCTTGATTTCAGTGAAACATTTTTAAAACTTTTTTGACACCCATTGTGCTACTAGGGTGTTGCATTACTCCTGGGGCGGGTCTAATTGCAATAACAAATAAACTTTTGGTATGTTGTTCAGGAGGACCTACTGATGACGTTTACATAGGAAAAGTTTGTTAAGCAATTTGTTCCGAGTCAAATCGTATTTCTCCCTGACTAAAAAGTAAAATTGTAATTGCGACCAGGAAAATAAGTAGAACCTGTAATCCACAAAGAGCATTGTTCGAGCAACGAATTTTTTTGCCGCACGCAGCGCAGGGAAAATGAGAAATCTTTTTTGCAGACTTGCGGATAAATTACCAAGCAAGGAGTCGTCCATGTATTAAATAAATCACGATGTTGGGAATTTCAGACCCCCTCTCTCTTATCATGTGCTTGTCGCGCTGATCTGCACTCCCCGAAAAATTGCGTCACCGATTGCTTTCTTCCCCCTTTTCATCACTAAATTATAATTTTTTGCCAGTATTTCGGTTGAAAGTAAGTATCGAAAATATGAGGTAAAAAAATCTGTTGATTTCAGCGTGTCATTATACAAAGTCAGACTTTCTCCCCTCGCTCTTTGGTCAGGCTAGGTTATATTTCGACGATGAAACTACCAAACCACGTATCTCGGTTTGCGACGTCGCAGACTTCCTGTCATACTTTATTTTTTAAATGAAAAACTACTTAACGTCCAGTCTTGAAAATTTCTGTGATTTTTCCTCTTCGTGCGGAGAAAATTCTGTGAAAATTTCGAGGAATGATATTGATATGGTCTACTTCAAAAAAATAAAATGCGAGCGTAGATTTTTAAACACTGCAAACGAGATACGTGGTTTGGTAGTTTCACCGTCGATTTATGGCACTATTATTGACCCCCTATCCCCACGTAGATACCCTTCTCAATATTTTGGTAAAGTCTCGTTTTTCCCCCTCACTTTACAGTGTATATACAAAGTTCGTCATTTTCCGCACTAAGGAATGTAACTCCATTCCAAGGTCGCAAAATTGACTCAAACAATTTCATTTCTCACAATGATGTATCCATGCAATTTTCTTCTAAATTTTTTTCTACTTTTTGAATTAGACCAGAAGAAAAATCTGTAACATTTTTCGTAAGGAATGCCTAAGATTCTTTCGGTGAAAATGAAATATGTGCAGGAAAATTTGGCAACATCGAAATGTGGATACGTTCTTTCGTGAGGAGAAACGACGAAACCGTGCAATTTTTTAGTTCCCACAATCCTGCGGTGAATACCGATGTTGACACAGGTGAGTCACCTTGCTTTGATGCTGTAGTATGAACTAAATATATCCACTGTAATGTGACGCACTTCCTCAAAAAAAAAAGAAAAAAAACACACGCTTGAAACCTCTCAAACTTTGACCCGGAAAATGATCGGTAAAAACAATGATAAAACAGGCTGCAAGACGAGGTATAAAATAGAGCACTTTGTTACATGTTTCCTTTTCAAAATTTTACCTATGGGAAATGATAAATGCAACAAACTCGGGAAGTTTGGAAAGAAACTCTGAAGTGAGAAACTGACAAGTTCATTTGACACTAAATCATATGAAACACATATCAAACTAGGGGGCTACGCCCCCTGGCCGCTACGCGGCCCAACCCCCTGAGGGCGCTCCGCGCCATCAATGGGCCGCTTCGCGGCCCTATTTCATAGAGTCGTAATGTAAGTGGGAGAGCTGGCGCCACTTTTAAGCGTTTTCCATGTCCCGAATTCCGAGACTCCTGTGTGACGCCGGGTCACTTTTTCGATACATAATCGACTGTTTGCGATACGCGGGTACCCGGCCATCCGATGACAACAACAACAACAACAGAGGAGATAGGAATTACCACGTATTCCACACCGCCATTTTGGATCGAAAATGTATCGAAAAAGCGACCCGAACTCGGCGCACACCGGGCTCGGAATCCGTCGAGCAGAACATGGCGCCAGCTCTCCCATTTACATTACGACTCTATGTACTCTATGCCCTATTTTTACCCTCCTATCGGTGTTAGTTTTATTTATTTTTCCCCTAAAAAATTACGATATGAGGTATACTTTACTTTTAGAATGAAATAATTTTTGGTTTTGATAAATAAAGAAACAAACATTTTTTTTTAAGTCTAAAGGCCGCGATTTGGAATGACTGCTTGATGAAATATTGCAGTAAAACAACGAATATTGATAATCAGGTAATAATTAAATTTATCGGGAAACGGGGATCGAACCCACACCATGAACTGAGTGGACGCTTCCGACGTCTTTGACGACTCGGCCACCGCTCGTCTACAGGTAAATACCGCGAATCTTGTGTAGATAAGTGTAGAGCTGATGCGCAGGCTACAAAGCTACTGCGCAACCTCCTCGACCACTGCGCATCCTCCCGCGCATAGCGGTAGCAGTCTCGGAGCATTCTGAAAATTCACTCACTTTTATAACGTGATTGTAAAAAAACCTGGGTCCTTTTTCCAAAATCTGAATAGAGCGGGCTCATCTAGGGCCAATTACCCGTCGATTACCGCAAAAAACTTGGGAATCGGCCCGGTAGAACGCTCAAACGAACTATGACAAAAAATATAAATTTACATTGTTTAAATGGGAGAATTCGCAACTTTACCACATAATATAAAAAAACCTGGGCCATATTTTGAAAATCTGAAAAGAGTTGGCTTATCTAGAGACGATTGCCCGTCGATAGCCGCAAAAATCATAAAAATCGGCTTGGTAGAACGCTGGAACTAAGCGTTACCAGTTTCGCAAAATTAGGAGGCCTCGGAGCTTATAGTATAGATAAAGAACTGCAAGAGAGTTTTTGGCATTTAACTAAGTACATTGAAAAAAATACGTATCTTCGATTGCTACGTTGCAAATCTCCACTTATTTTCTTTATTTATTTCTTTAAGGCAGTCAACCAACAGTTTTTCTTAAAATTTTTTGTGACTTTGTATCTGATTAAACATTTTCTCGGGCGACGCCTAAAGAACATATTTTGGTTGGTTTCTTACTTTTTAATTAAAACAAAAAAGATAACATAATTGGACATTTTTGTAAGTTGTGAGGTAGATAAGTATTTTTCGACTTCGGTCATCATCAATATCTTCCTCGACCTCGATGAATTGTGGTATGAGGGAACTCATTTTTGAAATAGCCATGGGTAAAACACAATCCAACCCCACCCCGCCCTTCCGAAAAAAAAAATCCTCTTCAAGAGTGCATTCACATTTCCAAAACTTTCGATGTGTGAATCCATTTTTTACGTAACATTTTGTAAAGAGAATATGTAACTAAAAAGTGCAATGTAATGTGTTGAGTGCTTTGGTTCTTACCTAGGTTAGGGGTTTATCCGCAAGAGTTAAGTGGTGAAAAGCTGGAGTACAGTGCTCAAAAAAATATTGAGAAGTCCGAGCGGCTTTACAAATACTCAGCGTGCTTGAGAAACTCCGAAACAAAACTGTTGATAGCATTATTCTTAATCTGGACTGGGCAGGCAGGACAAGGTGACAACCCTCTCTCGCAAAGTGCGAGCTTTCGTTCGATACCCGATTAATTATTCAATAATATGTCAGTCAAAAATTCGAGTCCCCTTTATCCTGCGAGTGAGAAAATTACCAGACGTGACGTCATTGACCGGCGCATTGTAACGTTCACCAATCGCAGTTATCTGCGTGATAATTCTGAGAACTTCATCCTTCGTTAGTGACATTGAATGATGAGTCTCCACCTCCAAGTTTTCTTCGTCGATAATTAGCATTCATGAAATTCGTCGATCAACTCGCGGCTATTTGTTCGAACTATATAATTGGATGTTTACGCTAAATTGCATTATATCGTAGTATTCCGGACAAAAGAGCGTAACTCCATTCCACAGTTGCAAAATCTATTCAAACAATTCAATTTTTTACGAGAGTTTATCTGTGCAATTTAAGCCCGAAATTTGTCTAATTTTTGCATGAGATCAGAAGAAAAATCAGTAAAATTTTTAGTTAGTATTGCATTAGTGGCACTGGTTATAGGACATTTTTTCAAGATTTTTTGTCCGCGCACCTGTTTTAGTAGTTTACGTCCATGCGTTTTCTCGGCAGGAAAGTTTTAGTCCACCTACCAATTGAGACACAAAGTTGATTGATTCATATGTAAATGCAAACGCCAATTGCTCACGACGTTTTTGGATGAAAATGTAAAATGTCTTGATGTCTTGTGAATATCTTGACAAAGGACGCCTGTCATTCTTAATATGTTAATGTACGAGGCACTCCAGCCTTCAATTTCGTATGCTACTGTGCAACACCTCTGTGATGAAATAGTTGCTTGAGGCGTCGTAGCTAGAGTACCTTTATAGACAGAGTATGGCCATTCGTATCTTTTTACTACAGGAAAACTGTTCCGCTTTTGGATTGGTCAACGAGTTTTTAGGCTTCATGATGCTCTTAGGGCCGTAAATAAACAAACAAGATGGCGACTCACCGTAACATCGATAAGAAGCAAAAATTTCAATTATACGGCAGTAACAATTTAAACTAGCATATCTACGAATAACACACGAAAAAAACACGAAAACATTGTTAAATCGCCTTTTACCTTTATCACAGGAGGATGTAAGATGTGCATAACCTCAATCTTGCTTGCTGATAACAGCCATCTTCTTTGTTTATTTACGGCCCTAAGAGCATCGTGTCAGCCTATTCGCTCGCGACCAATGAAAAACCGGAACTGAAATGGCCATACTCTGTCTATAAAGGTACTCTAGTCGTAGCACGCTGCGGCGCGGCGAACGAGTGGCCAGCGTATTGGCGCCTACAAACCTAAGTGGATACTTCAAGCATTGCGCAATGCGTGAAGTATTCTCTTAGGTTTGTAGGGGCCAGTGCGCGTTACGCGCTGGTAGCACGCCGCTCCTGTTTGGTTCTAATATTTAAACTCGCGGAGTCAGCATTTTTCAGCTCATGATTTTGAAATGTTTGCACACTCTGCATGGATTATTCTCATTTAAATTCATAAAAAAAATTGTGTATTAAAGGAAAATATAGTGTGTGTTTTGCAAATATTAAGGTGGTCCCGTGAATTAGGTGCATTAGGTGGTCGCAATTAGGAACTAAAATTTCTGGCTCTGTACAGGAACAACGTATGTGCCAATAGATTCCCTATGCACAAAAGTGTTTTTGCGGATGATGCAGAAATTGTTGTTCCAAATTGCAAAATGAAGTCCAATAATTGGATTTACCTAACTTTTTTGCGACTTACGGAATATCCAAGCAAAAAATGAGCTTGCATCAAATATACATCAAAGGTCGATTGGACTGCATTTTTCGATTGAGAACTACGATTTCTTGCTTAGTTTAGGAACAACAAATGTGCCATTAGTTTCCCTATGCACAAAAGTTTTTACAAATGAGACAAATATTGTAGTTCCGAATTGCAAAATGAAGTCCAATTGGAATTACCTAACCTTTTTTGCAAGTCACACCTCCCAGTTTAGAGCAAAAACTGTTGCAAGTTGCTTCTTATTTCAGTGCACGCATGGTGATTCCGTGACAATTTTGAGAACGGAGAAAAAACTACGTTGTTTTGAACGCAAAATAAAGTTCTGCGTTGATTAATTTTTCCCCATTATCATCACATTATAGACGCTCTTATTTCTGGAACATTCTGGAACAGTTCATTTAGAAATTTCCTCTCTTTTTCGCCCCTCCCCAAAGGGTTTTGGGTTAAGTATTTTTCTTTTGTTTTGAACTTTTACGGACTTTTACCCCTCCCTTCCCCCAAAAAATACATCCTCACAGCGTTCTTTTCGTTTCTTATTGTCTACACAATTTGATCCTTTTTCATTGTTTTGTAGTCTCGAAGTTTCTTGAAAAACAGAACGGGGATTTTCAAATCCTGTTTACAATAAAGAGGTCCCTCCACCTCAATGGAACAAAAGGGATGCATTTTTGTCCTTTTGTTCCGTAAAATTCGGGTTTCCCGCCACAGGACAACGAGGAAATAGTTTCTAAATTACATCCTAATTGCAGGAGGGGTCAGCAGAGGGGGGTGGAAATTTTGGAGGTGGCTACAGACCAACCGAGCTTACAAAAGGGAGACCCCTTCCCTAAAGTTTAATCAGTGTGAGTTTAGAAAGCGAAGAAGTTCCATGGGTGAACAGGTCAGAGGGTCAGTGGTTCAGTGGCTTAGTTGTTTAGTGGTTCAGTGCTTCAGTGCTTCAGTGCTTCAGTGATTTAGTGGTACACTGCAGTCAGCAACCGGAATTCCAACATTTGTAGTAACTCAATTTGGATTAAGCTCCTAATATGTAAGTGAACCTTATAGCTTAATCATACCTTCTATTTTTATACACTTGAAATTTTGATAGTTTTAATTTTTAATTTTTTATTTTTCAAATTTTTATTTTTCCAATTTAAACATTTCAAATTTAAATTTTTAATTTACAAATTTCAAATTTTTAATTTTCAAATTTTTAATTTTTATTTTTCAAAGTTAAATAAAGCAGCCATTTTTCAAATTGAAATTTTTTCGCTTATAAATTATAAATTTTAGGTATATTCTATAGTATTTTATCATTACTACGGCCGTACCAGGTTTAAATTTTTATTAATCATCGTTTTAGGTACTCGTATTCTCAGAAAAAAGATAAAGGAAAAAAGAAGGTAAATAAATAAAAAAGGAAAAAGGAAAGTAATAATAATTTATTCCAATTCATTCGAATTCTATGGATCAACAGTATATTAAGGTGATTCGATGGACGCCATATTTTGTGTCAGAACGGCATGCGATATGTCGCATCAATTAGTTCCATTTTTTTAGGTACTTGTCATTTTTCTCCAATTTTGAGATCGCGATTCTGTTGTCAGGAGACTAAAATACTCACTTACCAATTTTAACAAAGAAATTCAACGTAATAAAGGCGTGGTTTTTTATTAGAGAGAAAATATCGCATTCGAAAGCAGTTTCGATATCAGTATCGAATGCGATGTTTTCTCTCAAAAAAAACCACGCCTTTATTACGTTGAATTTCGTTGTTAAAATTGGTAAGTGAGTGCTTTAGTCTCCTGACGACAGAATTGCAATCTCAAAATAAAGAAAAATGACGAGTAGCTGAAAAAATGGAACCAATTAATGCGATAAATCGCATGCCGTTCTGACACAAAATATGGCGTTCATCGAATCACCTTCATTGTTTTCCTGCAATTTGCACAGATCTACACAACCAAAAAAAACCCTTAGATTGTGAAAACTTTCTTGGATTCTTGAGTAATTTTTAGCGCTTATTCTGAAAAAATAAACGAGAATCAACCCTCAAAATCGCAGATTTTTTAATAGAAGTGAACATTCGTTTGGTTTAAGTTTGAAAGTAATCAATCAAAGTATTTATTAATTGGACTACATTTTGCAATATGGAACTATAAATTCTAGCCCGGTTTAAAAACAACGTATGTGCCATTAGTGTGCACTATGCACATAGGTGTTTTTTCAGATGAGCCAGAATTTATAGGTCCAAATTGCAAAATCTAGTCGAATTGTCCAATCGCTCTTATGCTTTTTGACTTATATTATTGCTATTTTTCTTTTAGGTCATTTTTTTGCATTCTTGAATATTGAGTAATTTTTAGCGCCTAGTCAAAAAAATGAACGAAATCAGAATCCCAGAATTTTTAGAAGAAGGTCATATTTGCTAGGTTAAAATTGATTAATAATCAATTCAATTATTCATTAATTTCCCAATTATTTTCATGCTTTTAGACTTTTAATAATTCTTTTTTTTTTATTTTTGTTTGTTTCAGGTCATTATTTTGCATCCAGAATCGCATCAAAATACATTGATTAAATAAAAAATGCGCAACTACACCTCCACGTTTGAAAATCTCCGATGGTGTTCCACTTTCAGAAAAGAAAAGTAACCGAGGAATCTCCCTCAAATTCTCCGTAAATATTATAGAATGAGTGAAAAACTCATATAAATGAAAAACTGCTGATTAGTTCTGGTTGAAAATAATAAAACAAGAGCAGAGATTTGCGACGTCACAGTCAAAGATAAGTATTTTCAACCTTCAGCTATCGATATTCGAACTCTCGTTAAAGTTTTAGTAAGAAAAAAATTGCGCACAGGCTATAATTTTAATTTACATTAGATCTTTAGCAGCTCTGCTTCCTTCATTTTTCTATTTTTCCAGATCGGAAAAACAGTATTGAAGTTTCCGGCATTTTTCTTTTTGAATGAAATCAACTTATTTTATGGGACTAAATTTTTATTTTTCCTCTTCAAGGGCTTCATGCTAATTTTTCTTTCTCCTTTCTCGTATATTTATCTCTTCTAAATTGACAAGAGACAGGGTCAGAGCACAAGCTACTTTCAGCATACTGATCGCGGATAGAATTGCTTTACAGAATTGGTATAAGTTTTTCTCAAACATCATATTACTTTTTCTCTCCGTGTTTTTTTTCAAATCTTTATCATGTTTTTTCTTTATCTATTTCTTTTTACATCGATAAGAAACGAACGCAGTGAAAGTTGTTTCATCTTCTTTCATTTTTCTTTTTTTTCTCTTATATATTCTAAATACCTCAAACTAATTTTCCATTTTTTCTTCTTCTTTCAGATTGGCAAGAAACGGGTGCAGTGAAAGCAGTTCATACCTAATTTTATTTTGCTCTCTTCATTTTATTTCGTAACTACCTCTTATTAATTTCTCTTTTTTTATTTATTCTTTCTTCCATCTTTCATTAGCGCCTCCTCTGAAGACTCAGATACACCTGCGAATTAAAAGCGCTCGTTGAAAGTGAAACACCAATAAGAAAGGAAGATTTTGATAGCTTAGACGTCGAGCGATTGAAATCCCGGTTTCCAATTGATGTTCCACTTTTAACAAGCGCTTCTAACTTGCAAGTGTATCTGCCACTTTACACCATTTGCAGTTGAAGTACATATTGTAATTGGACGTATTTCTGTCAAACGGAACTATGTGCCTTAAGACATGAGCCCTGAGACCCATAAAAATACATGCATAACAGGGCTCACGTCATAATGCACATAGTTCCGTTTAACAGAAATACATCCGATTGAGACTACTAATTCTTTTTCCCTCACAAAAGCACTTATTTGCAAACTGCTAATATTTCTGAAATAAGACAAATTATCAATTCCTCTACTGTGCAGCATGGTCCAATTTAGACGTATCATAAAGTCACATTTTGATCATTGAATCGCTCATTAATGATGTTTGATATTTTAAGTATTTAAAATCAGAACAATTATAATTGACTGCATTTTGCAATTTGGAACTATAAATTCTGGCTTATCTGAAAAAACACTTACGTGCATAGGGAAACTAATGGCACATACGTCCTTTTTAAACCGGGCCAGACTTTATGGTTCCAAATTGCAAAATGCAGTCCAATTATGCTGCATTCAAAAAGCCACTTGAAATGACTAATTATTCGCTCACAGAATAAATAGCTCAGGAGAACAAATAGCTTAAAAACAATTGCACTAAGGTGATTCGATGGACGCCATATTATGTGTCAGAGCAACATGCGATATCGCATCGACTGGTTCCATTTTTTCAGCTACCCATTATTTTTCTCGAAGTTTGAGATGGCAATAATGTTGTAAGGAGACTGAGGAATTCACTTAACAATTTTGACAAACAAATTTTACTTAATAAAGCCGTGGTTTTTTTAGAGGAAAAATATCGCACTCGATACTGATATCGAAACTGCACTCGAGTGCGATATTTTCTCTCTAAAAAAACCACGCCTTTATTACGTTGAATTTGTTTGTCAGAATTGGTGAGGTAATTCTTCAGTCTCCTGACAACAGAATTACGATCTCAAAATTCGAGAAAAATGACGAGTGGCTGAAAAAATGGAACTAATCGATGCGACACAAAATATGGCGTCCATCGAATCACCTTAAGTTCCAAGTATTTGCACGGAATGAATTTAGTATTAAAAAAGAGGAGGTATGAGTTTTGACAAATATATTAAGCAAAAATCAAAACTAATTTGTTATAAAAGTTTTTATTTTCAAGTTAGGTTTAAGTTAAGAACTAATCATTCCTTTTTTTTTTCTTCTTAGTCTGTTTCAGGTCGGAAAGAAACGAAGAGGATGGATGCTCCGCATGTTGAGTCATTGAGGACGGAAGTAGTGCCCTCCTAAATGTGTATTATTTCCCTATAATTTAGAAAGTAGTAATTGCTAGTATGATTGAAATTTTATCCAATCAATTTTTAATTAATTTCATTCATAAAATCCATAAAAATAATTATATTTTAAACGTGTCGTATCCTTAAGATGATTCAACGGACGCAATTTTTTGTGCCAGAACGACGTGCGATATATCGAATCGATTCGTTCTGAAATTTCAGCTACCTGTCATTTTTTTCGAATTTTGAGATCGTTCTTCTGTTGTCATGAGTCTGAAGAATTCATATTCCAAATTTGACAAACAAATTCAACGTAATAAAGGCGTGGTTTTTTTAGAGTAAAAATATGGCATTCGATACTGACATCGAAAGTGCACTCGAATGCGATATTTTTCCTCTAAAAATACCGCGCCTTTGTGAAGTTGAATTTATTTGCGAAATTTGGTACATGAATTCTTCAGTCTCATGAAAAGAGAAGTGCGATTTTGAAATTCGCAAGAAATGACGAGTAGCTGAAATTATGAAATGAATCGATGCTATATATCGCACGTCGCTCTGACATAAAAAATGGCGTCCGTCGAATCACCTTAACTTGAGGTGAATGCCCTCTGCTGTTTAAAGGGATATAAGAAGTATTTGCTATTCCTTCCAGTTCTGCGCATGGTTCTCATTTAATTCAGTCAAATAATATTGCATTTAACTGGGAGAAATTAAACTGTATTACGCAAAAATAAATTATCTTTTTCGGTTCACCGTAGAAAAAACACGAGTTTCATTTTTCCAACATAAGTAGGTGAATTTTGAAGAGCCAAGAATATTAATTCCTTTTTGCGTAATGCAGTTCAATTACTACAACTGAATGCAAACTTGTAATTGGATTACACTTTGTAATAAGGAACCATTATTACTTGCCAATTTTAGAAATAACACACATGCCATTGGTTTCCCTATTCAGATATGTGTTTTTATGAGAGCTAGAGATAGTGGTTTCTCATTGCAAAATGTGATCCAATGATGTTGCAAGTCCAAAGAGAGTATGAAACTGCAATTCAAATTATAATTTGGAAAAATAACGTTTGATTCATTATGGCATAATGCATCAACTAAAATTTTGGCGAGAGAGAACTGGACACATTTAGGCTAGAAGCAACTATGTTGCAGGCAAATCCTAAGCACATAGTTCCTTTTTGCATACATGCGTCCAACTAATTTAATTGCTGATAACAAGAAAACTTCTAATTATAATGAGGGGTTTAATAGAGAATTCTAAAAGCCAGTTTTGTCACCCATTGCAAACCATACTAATAACTCTCGATTTATCTTGTTTGTTCCAGAAGATGCGGCAGAAGAAGCGGGGGTTTTGGGGGAGGGCTCGCTGAGGGGGGAGATTCCCGGGGAACGGGGGGTTCGTGGGGTTGGGAAGAACCGCGAGACGAGGATTCCCAAGGGGGGGGGATTCCCGGGGAAAGGGGGGCTCGTGGGGTTGGGGGCGGAATCGCGGAGTAGGGTTTCCCAAAGGGGGTTCCCGGGGAGAGGGGGGACTCCGTTGGGTTTATGTAGGATCGCGGAGCAGGGTTTCCAAGGGGGGA
>NW_017554966.1:143319-209983 GCF_001854935.1 Bemisia tabaci
TTTTTTTTTTTCCTTCTTTTCTTTCTTTTCTTTTTTTTATTCTCTGTTCCAGGTGCTGCTGCTGCTGCTGGATCTTCCCGCAACCGAAGGTAAGATACTGTTTTATTCCTCCTCCATACTCAGTTGCGGAGGGCGCTACTTTCGTCTTCTGCGGGCACAGCTGTTTTTAGGAGTATCAAAAACGCCATAGAGAAGTGACAGGTGGAGATGCATCGGCGTTGGTGAGTGTATTTTTTTTGTTTCCTCTTCCCCTTTCCCTCTTCCTCTTTCCTCTCCCTTTTCCTCTTCCCTCTCCCTTTTCTTCTTCCCTTCCCCGTGGATTAGGGCTCTTGGCGACACCACGTTAAAAAAAACGCGCCGTAAGTTCTACCTCCAGGAGCAGCACCGTATCCTCTACCTGATCGGGCTTTCCTAAGGTGGTGTGGAAAAGAGCTTGTCAAAATATGTTCCTCTCTTCCTCCTCTGAGTAAGTAAAATCAAAACCTGAGAATCTTTTCATCAAGTGCTTTTTTATCTTTTTTATAGGGAGAGCAGAAATTCAAAACCTGGCAAGTGCCCCCAGGTGTTGCTACGATTGAGCACCATTTTCTATAAGGTCAAAGTTCATAGAACATTTCTTCACTAAACTGTAATGAAGGGAAGTATTCAGGTCCTTTTACGCTACGGAGCAAGATGCACAATTTTAGCAATACCGGATGACACTTTCCAGATTTTGAATTTCCACTCTTCACATATCAATGGCTAAAAGCGAAAAAGTAAAACCTCAATTGTAACGCTTAAGGTGATTCGACGGTTGTCATTTTTTGTGTCAGAGCAACGTGCGATACATCGCATCAATTCGTTCCATAATTTCAGCTACTTGTCATTCGTTTCGAATTTTGAAATCGCACTTCTATTGTCATGAGACTAAAGAATTCATGTATCTAATTTCACAAAGGAATTCAATGTATTAAAGACGTGGGTTTTTTAGAGGGAAAATATCGCATTCGACTGCACTTTCGATATTAGTATCGAATGCTATATTTTTCTTAGTCTCCTTAGAATTCTTTAGTCTCATAATGACAACAGCAGTGCGATCTCAAAATTCAAAAAAAATGATAAGTACCTTGAATTATGAAACGAATTGATGCGATATATCTTTCGTCGCTCTGGCAAAAAATAGCAACTGTCGAATCACCTTAAAAAACGTCCGACTCGATCTTAATCAAAGAAAACTAATTGAAATGTTTCATCGCAATTGGCTGTGATTTATTTAGAGAAAGCGATGAAAATATACAGAGAATTTCAATAGGATCTTATGGTTGGTTATCCTTGAAAACATTAAAAAACATTGAAGACTTTTATCATCGTAATCTGAAAAACGCATTTCCGATTTTTATCAATGCGTAACCGTCAATAGAAAGCGAAACATTAGTCGACGAAAACAAAATGTTTAGGGGAGCAATTTCTGTAGAGTTCCGTTGAATAATCAAAAATTGAGAATCCCACATATAATTTGGTTGAAAAATGAGAATCCCGCATATAATTTGAAGACATCTAAGTGCACAAAGCAAATGCGACTTATCGGGTCCAAAAGATAAATGTAAAACCCGTTTTTATTTTTGGGAAACGGTTTAGAACCTTCGTTCAAAATCACAGGTTAAGCTCATTATCAATTTGCTATCACTTTCCAGGTCTGTGAATTCCATTGTGATGACCTCGAATATCATTCCATTGGAACAAAAAACTTTCAAAATCTCTATCGGGCTTTAATTGACAAGTTGACCCAGTCGACCGCGCAGATTCCCGAGTAAATAATCAACGTCCACCTCGCTATCAAATGGACTGCATTTTGCAATTTGGAACTATAAATTCTGGCCCGGTTTAAAAAAAATGCATGTGCCATTAGTATCCTTATGCACATAAGTGTTTTTTTCAGATGAGCCAGAATTTATAGTTCCAAATTGCAAAATGCAGTCCAAATAGTATCCGAAGAATGAGTCTTTTCTGGAAATTTCGCTCAGGGTTGCCAGATTTCTCGTAAAAGTTGAAAATTCCGACGGAGTTGCTTTCAGCGAAGTGTTCAATGACCATCTTTCACCGTGATGAACTTTCGGTTCGGGGGAAACTTTGCAACACATTGATATGCAGTTACGTTCTTTCATGAAGGGAAAGACGATTATGCGTCACTAGTTCGCAAGCGGTATACGTGCTCCCTCATCAAAGCGCAATGATTGGCATCAACGTAAAGTATAAAGAACTTTAGGATCACAATCTCGGTCTGAAGCGCCTTCAACCGATGATGATACTCTCCGCTTTGCCGCGAAGTTGGTTTAGTTGCCGTTTCGAAACAAACCCAACTACAGTCACTGATTGCATTACTTGCACGCGCGAGTTTCAAATCCAAGCATGATGTACGTTCTGTTTTTTTCTTCTTTTTCTTTCGTCATTTATGAATTTTTACATTTTTCAATTCATCACTCATAGACTGCAAATTACAGGCAATTGATCATTGCCCGCAAAATATGCACATTAATTAAATAAAATTGAAGTGCAAAGTACGTTTCTATGATTTGCATTTTTTTTTAAATTTGATATTTACAAAATGTTAGGTAGTCCAATTGCTGTGCTCGTGACTGCCTTAGCAGTTTTCTTTCCTTTCTTAGGAAACCACTACATTTTACGCCGAAAGATGGTACGGTTCCAGAAAATAATTTAACAACGTACCTTTTACGAAAAGGAAAATTTTGACAAAAATTCAATCAAATTCCAACGTAAGTGGACCATTGCAAAAGATTGCACCGAGTTGGTTCTTGTATAATTACAAAATATTTCTAAAAAATGCAGGACTCTAACGCATTTTGACACATAAGTGTGGCGGCTATCTATGCAATTCTTTGTAAAAATCAATTTTTAATGAACAAATTCAGTCGAACTTAACCTGAGTTCCTCAACGTTGTACATTAGCTCATACTGTGTGACAGGTCTCTTGCGACCCCTCGTAAAAGACTTCGCTTCACGCAGATCTGAGAGGAATCCATATCCTGAAAATGAGCCAATCAAGGAATGACCATACTCTTAATTATTACATAGTTGTTCACACCCAGGCAAACCTCCCCGGCCAAAAGAAACTTCTTTGTGGGTCTGACGTGACCTCTCAATGCCCACTGTATTAGTCAAGAATCGATAAAGAGAGTGACAGCTCTACTCTACCAAGGAGACAGACAATACTCACTTCTTCTAATAATCGACGTGAGGCTCAATTGGACTCCATTTTGCAATTTGGAGCTATAAATTCTCGCCCGCTTTAAAAACAACGTATTCGCCAATGGTTTCCCTTTGCACATACGTGCTTTTTCAGAGGAGCCAGAATTTATAGTTCTAAATTGCAAAATGCAGTCCAATTATGGTTATTAGTTTGGTATCTCATACACGTTACCAATTTCTAATGAAAAAGCATTGAAACTTGGCATCGCAATGCTTTCGTCGGAAATCATGATTTTGAGATAATTATGATGTGATTTTAGTACGAACATTTGATCTTTGACGACTTTTAAAGATCCCGAATAAATTTTTAAACAAGCTCCAAATCTCTTGATTCTCAGGAAGGTTTCCCACTCCTCCTTGGTCATTTTGAGTGCTGAATTCAAATTGAGATTGCCGTTTAATTCATTGCTATTCTCAAAGATTTTCCTATTTTCATATCTTTAGTAATTTTAATTCAATACAATTATTAATTATTGTACATTAATCAGGCATCTTAAACACGAATTACAGGAGACTTACAAAAGCTCCTTAAGGTCAAAACTTCTCTGAAGAAACACCGCTTTTAAATAAAGCAATTTAAGCCACAAATCATCTGACTCATTCTAAACTCCTTCATTTCGGTGGGTATGCAATTTGATCCCTCAGAAGTTAAAATTGTTGCTTGGGATCATAGCAAACTTTTTGTAACGGCGAAGCATACGGTGATATTCTCGCAGTCCGGTGAAGAAGAAATACTCATAATTGGACTTTATTTTGCAATTTGGAACTAAAAATTCCAACAGAGCCATTTCTAGTCCCCCAAAAAATATGTCATAGGAACTTGAAAGAAAAATGTCCCATTATCAGGATCTGCGGGAATATTCCTCCATCAACTGAATATTGCTATCTACTCTTACAGGTTTTAGGACCTTTTGCTCGGTTGAGAATATATCGATGATATAGATAAAACAAATCCAATTCATATATAAAAGAAAATATTTTAATCCGTGAATAAACCACGCATCTATTGTATGGCATTCTTTTGAAGTGCATTCATATCGCTTTGAAATTTTTTCGCGATTGGGACCAGTGCTTCCTCAGACCGCTTGAGGGTGGCGACTACTGGTCTCAGAGGGATCAACTGTTCCGTAGATAAATCGTCCATATGAGCCTCTAAAGTTTTGAGAATTGCAGAGAGCCTTATCATTTGATTTCGCAAGTAATTTTGATCTCGCAAGAGCTGCGTTTTCTAGAACCAAAATTGAAGTAAAGTCGTCAGACAACTGAACATTTTTCAAGACATATCGATGGTGAAACTACGAGACCACGTCCCTCGCTTGCTATGTTTAAAAATCTCCACTCCCATTTTATTTTTTTCAAGAAGAAAAAATATGTTTATTTCTTGAAGTCTTCACTGAGTATTCTTTGAATTTAGAAGATAAATCAGTGGAGATTTTAAAAAATAGTTGTTGCGTGTAGTTATTTTTATATAAAAAATAAAGTAAGACAGGAAGTCTGCAACATCGCAAATCAAAATATGTGGTCTGGTAGTTTTACCGTTGATATTATTATACATCTTATCATACTTTCACAGAAAATAACCCACGCAATTTTTATTTCTCTTAAAGTCTTTCTCCTTTTTTATTTTTTTCGATTCGACGGTTGACTCCTCCGTTCAAAATAAAGATTGAACGCAAGGACTACTTCAAGGAGAGCAGTGTTGTGATAAAGATCATGAGTACATTAAATTACCAAGAGCATAATCATTCTAACTAACATTTTCATGATTTTGAAAAAAAACATCGCTACAAAATAAGTGAATGAAAAATTACAATGGATATTATGCCCAAAATAAGTGAATGAAAAATTACAATGGATATTATGCCCTGATATAGACTCAAACTGGTGTTCAGATGATGGCAGTTGGACCAGGGCCGGATTAAGGGGGTGGCCACATGGGCCGCGGTCCATGGCGCAAAATTTAGGGGGCGGCAAATTTTGCAATTTTTTTAAATAAGGTACAAAAAAATTGGATTCAGAAAAAAAATTATCAATGAGGAAAGGGGACGAAATCTCTCTTTCGTGAGGGTACAGTCATTTCTAATTTTGTCGTTTTTTGGTAATACAAGAAATAGTATCTTTAATTAGTAGAATGAAGAGAGGATCTAAACACGCAATTTGGCCTGGAGCATGAGAGGAATGAGGACGAGGACTTGAGATGAAAAAGACAAGCCCTCGGCGCGACGATCGGCATGTAACACATATTAGCGCCTACAAGACTGCATGAATACTTCACCCATTGCTCCAAACATAGTGCGGTCAGGAGCGGTTGGCGTGAAACGTATAGCGCCAACAAGACTGCTGCAATACTTCACGCATTGCGCCAATCACAGTGCGACTAGCGCGGAGCAGCGGCGGAAGTTAAAATTATTAAACCACATTTATGTTTGTTCTTTCATAATTTTTTTGTTAATTTCTCTTAAATGGAGGACCTTGTCCACATAGAGATAGGTTTACGGGACTTAACTTTCGGGCAAAGTTCCGTGAAATTTTGTTAGTGGTGTTGACAGGACTTTCGCAAAAAATGTATCCAATATGAGTAGGTAAACGCGTCTCATGCACCCCTCCCCCTCCGGCACGTTCATTTGATGGTTTTTATTGATGTTTCAAAACGAATGAGAGGGGGCGGCAAGTAGGTAAATCCGGCCCTGAGTTGGGCCGAGTTTAGTAGAAAAGAACGAGGCCACATCAGTCGAAACCAGTCATCGCCGAAAACTGGGCAGTTAAATTTTTTACAAAACAGCGTTTGTGCGGATTCCTTTAAATATTTTGAGGAATTTGCTTCGAACTATGCAGAAAATTCACAGTTTGCACAGAAATCCGCACAACCGGTTTCATGCAAAAAATTAAATTTCCAAATTAAATGTGACAATATCTAATGTTGCTTGGTTCCTTGTGCTTAACGCGGTCCATTTTCGAGGGGTGGATGTGCAACAAGTACTACAAAACAACAAAAAAACAAATACCATCCGCTGTTCATCCAGTTTTGAAAAATAATGATATACTTAATATACATAAATATACTTAACGCGGCCCAGTAATAAGTTTTTATGATTAAGATTTTAGATATAGACACTTCAAGAATAGCTCTCCAGGAAACGATAGAAAATAGAAATCAAAGAGAAAGAAAATCTGAAAATGAAACAAAGTAGGTAGATGAGGAGTCATGCATCATGGTAAAAAAGTTAAAAAAAAATCAAGGTAGGAACTAATTCTCAGAGATAGATCATTATTACTATATCATAGGATCGGTTTTGGGCAGGGCCGGATTTACGTATTGGCCGCCCATGGGCCGCCTGTATTTCGCTGCACCCTTCTCACTCATTGTAAAAAAGATCAATAAAGACCATCAAATTGATGTCCCGTAGGGGGAAGGGTGCATAAGTCGCGGTTTCTCGTTTTGGGCGCATTTTTCTTAAAGCGATGTCCACCCTAGCGAAAGTTTACGGAACTATGCGCGAAAGTCAAAGCTGCTATCTCTTGTACCACCGAAAGACGACAAAATTAGAAATTACCATATTTTTGCTCTTGAGAAAGGAGAGATTTTGCCGCATTTACTCGTTCGTCGCCAATAAAAGATTTCACAGCCAGATACGCCCAAAGGCTGGCCAAGCACCCCAACTCCCGGGCTCTCAGATTACTCCAAAACTGCAAAAAGGACCTCAGACGCCTAAAAAGGCGAAAACCTTTTGACGGCATCGAAGACCTTGATTAAAAGACAGAATGGCCTCTGTTTTCTTCGAGACCGCTAAATTTTTTTATACATATTTTGTTTATTTGCTCATGTTAACCTATTTGTTTTAAGACCCGAAAAAGACACCCATTAGTTTAACCTTTTGCTAACAACTAAATTAACAGTTATACATACTACGTATATATAATTTAGTTATAAGCTAGGGTCTAAAGTTAGACTCAAAAATTCATTTACTAATCATATTTTAACCTTATAATGTAAAAACAATTAATACTCTGTAGTTTTGTTCATAAATAAAAAAAAAAAAAAAAAATCTTTTCGCCGAATCCGATTTTTTTTTCTACGTCTATCTTTAGAAAAATCGCAAAATTTTCAGCCCTCCTCCCCCTAAATCCGGCCCTAGAGTTAGGTACCTAATTGGGTTTTGAGTTTGAGGGTCGGTAAAAAATAAAGGTTCGCTTACCGCGACTACATCAGCTTGAAACATGTTCGATTTTGCTTTGTTAAAATCAAACATAACTTTACCAGCTTCAAAGTAGTTTCGTATGTTTACGAGCACATTATCCGCCTCTCCGATGACCTCCAGAAATTTGCCCGTTGCGTTGCATTTTTTGCTCGCCGCCTTCTCTACTGCCGTCTTTATTGCGTTCTTTCTGTTTATTTCAAAGGATCTGAGTCTGTCCAGCAACTGGTCAAAATTTTTACTCGTCGGTGTTGGAGTTGGCTGCAAGTAGTTAGAGTATAGACTGATAAGATTCAAATACTTGAGTATAATGTCACATGGCTCTTGTTCTACAAACTATGCACGTGCATTAAGTACAATTAAATTGTCAATTTTCACAGAAATCTGTATATACCGTGTTAAAGATAAATTTTTAAGCCATGTTCAGCTTATGATGACGCGGTATCATTTTTTCCAAATGAATTGTTACATTGGACGTATTTCTGTGAAACGGAACTATGTGCATTAAGACTTGAGCCCTGAGACTCTTAAGACTATATGCATAACGGGGCTCACGCCATAATGCACATAGTTCCGTTTGATAGAAATACGTCCAATTAATTTGGAAAAAAATAAAATTGCACGTATAAAAAATGATTAGGCAACCTGAAAATGATTTCCAGGTGCAGCGGCCCGATTATTGAAACTATGTTGGCAGGACAAGACCTGACATGGCCCTATCTTAACCATGTAATATATCGAATTTCTATGTCTAATCGGACTGGCTTTAAATTTTCGACAATCAGCCCGCTTGCTTGAAACGACTGCAAGTTTTAATTGAACATTTAGTGGATACTACTTTAAGTATTTTCTTACGTTTTTATATCTTTTGATTTTTTATCGTTCGAGTCATCATTATTTCCACAGCATAGGTGCTACCCGAGCATCGGCTACAAAGAAGTTAAATTTTTCCTGATTCAGTTCAAGTAAGTATAAAACTATGAATGTCACTTAAATTGCACTCTTCAAACCATGCGATATGCACAAAGCTTTGCTTAAAACTTTTGTTTCTCGCGAAAACCTTATGAGTGGGGCTTGGAAGTTGAGGCGCATAAGTGCATTTTTTTCAAAAATCTAGATCTTAATTATTGCCAGTCAACCTCTTAATGCATATTCTGTGAAAAACTCGCTCCTGAATTCCAATTTTTAAGCATCAAAAAGTCAGATTGAACTTTTTTTCCGCCCAAAGGATCCGTATAATCTCGAAACTTCAAACACGTATTTCACGAAATAGCAACAACTGCACTTGTGTGCCTTGTCCTCCAAGTCCTGCAGATAAGGTTACATCTTCCATCCCTATTCAGCGTACAGATACTTAAAAACCATAAAGAGATAGCTAAAACATAACCTAACTTTTGATTTTAAGGTGAGATTATTATAATTTGTTTTAAGTATTGCCAAGAAGTATTGAGCATTTTTCAAGAATTTTCTTACTTGCTTAATTCTTTTCAGAGTTTTTCAAAACAGAATCCGTCACTACTTACACTTACCGTAGCCTCAGTGGCTGTAAGAATCAACGAGATGGAACAGACTAAAGTTGCGCTCATACTTCTGATACACGTGTAATTGTAGATACGGAAAAATTAAGTAAAACGTAAGCATAGTTTGATCTCATCAAGAACAATCTGATACGCCAGAATGGTCATAGACATCGAGCTATGCACTTCAATACAACATTGTCATCGGGAATTTTCTTGTCGGATAAGCGAGTGAGTGTGTCTCGTCCGTTACGTCAAACTGACGTCAAAGAGACGCCATACCAGTTTTTCCTGTTAGGCAGTGTGATATGTCAGATGGACGAAATCGTTCTGACTTACTTTTTCCGGGGATTTCAATGGAGAAACAGGCATTGGCTTTCTCTTCAAGGAATAGACAAAAAAAAGGCAATTGAAAAAATGCAAAAGTACTATATTAAGACATGAAAAGGAAGATACCGTTTTCCGACTGCTAAATACATTTTTTAAAAAATATAATACAGTAGAATAAAAAGTACAAAAAAAGTAAACTAAGATAAAAAAAATCGTCTTCACCTTTCAAGCGGGTTCGAAGAACATCCGAATATACTAATGATTTTTATGCCCTTAACTAGGCTCTCAAATATCAAAATTGCAACAAGGAAATAATGGAATGCCCCTTCATATTCCAATGGCATACAATTTGAGCTACACAGAAGCTGAAATAATTGTATCACACATTTAGTTCTTAGCATTCGGTTTGATTGGATGATCATGCATTTAGGATGCACTAGCATATCGTCACTGTATCAGAAATAATCAGAGAAGATCGCTATGTTGCTGAGGTTTCCTTCACCGAAAAAAAAGAGAAAGAAAACTGAATGAGGCAAAAAATGAGATTTCCTAGGTCAGAAAAAACGACAATTGGACAAATTTCTGCCGAACGGAACTATATGCATTATGACGTGAACCTTGTTATGCACATATTCTTATGGGTCTGAGGGCTCATGTCATAATGCACACAGTTCCGTTTGGCAGAAATACGTCAAATTGTTTAACAACAGCAATTATTGGAACCATCCGGTCTCCCTAAGTATAATGGAAATAAAATATATTTCAATGAACCTAACAAAAAAGGAAGAGCAGAAAATATACATCTCGATGAAATTAAATTTTGAGCTATGTAAAAATTGAACATAGAATTTCGATATTCTTCAAACGACAACAAAATGCCAGAATGAACATTGTGGTTCAAACAAAATTTTAATAATTAGGGAAACGTATATTTCCAGTGAAACCGTTTGCCGATTTTTACCAATAAATTCAGTGGGTAGTTAATATGAAGCAGTTACTGTATTTTCAACAATCTCTCTCTTTAATTTGAATCTGCTGAATATTTCTCCATCCAACTAAAACCGATCTCATAGTTTTAGAATACATACTTTGTACAGAAAATTGATGATAGTACTAAAGGCTGCACTCGTAATATTTGAACTCGTAACTGCAACCCCGTAGACAAAACGTTTAGTACCGTGGTCCTACGGATCCGTAAGTTCCATTCCCTCCATAAACTTTTTCGTGATTGGAATTAGCGCTTGGTCACTTTTATTCAGAATGTTGATTACTGGCCTCATCATGGCGCTCTCATCCGTTGCTAAATCTTCCATTTGAGCCTCTAAAGTTTTAATGTTTGCAGCCAGCTGCATCAATTTCATTTGTAAATAATCCTCAATTTGAAGGATCTGTGTTCTCTAAAAAAGGAAACAAATTAAAGGGAATAATAATTGACTGTACAACTGAACTGTAAAATATAACTGAACACAGTTTTTCAGGCGCAAAATAAATTCTTTCTTTTGCCATGATGCACGGTGCCGGTATGCGTGCTTTTTTCTTTTCAAAATCGTGTTCTTGCAATGAGTAAGAGCGCTTGCTTATCAGTGCAATGTCTTGTTAAGTTAAGAGGGTAAATTGAAATAAGCTTGAATTTTTTGGAGCATTTCCTTTATTCACAATAAAATAGCTATATGAAAATTGAAGTTGGAAAATTACGTGGGATCTCGTAGTTTGAAAAATATTCCGTTTAAATATTCCGTTCTTTGAGCATTCCTTGAATTCGCGCGTCACAGCTAACGGGCTCAGTGGCGTGGCGTGAATTGCGATATATCGATTGCTATGTCATTTAAACCTATGGAAAAAGATCGATAAAGAGGGTGTTTGCAGCGAACACCTTAATAATAATCGATTCTTTAGCATAGGTTTAAAGGGCATAACAATCGATATATCGCAATTCACGCCACGCCACTGAACGAGCTGCTTTGTGATGTTTTTGCGTGGTTTGATGAGAGACACCCGAGAAGCTGCCTGAGTTGTCTTAAGATTTTGACTCTAATTTTTGGCGTCGGACCAAATACTGAGCGTGTCTGGTTTTGCAATATCAATATTTTGGAAAAAAGTTTGAAACTTGGGGGCGCCTGGATGAATTATCAACATCTGAACTTTTCCACTAATTTCAATTCATCATAACGATATTTGCGTCACGTATTGCACCAACGTAAGGAATTCTGCGTATTTAATAAAACGGTAGGTATAGAGACCTGAAGAAGGTATACTGGATCTTCTCAGCAAACCGTATACAAAGCTATGCCCGTCAATTACAAAATATGGTTCAGGATTGAATATTATAAGAAATTTAGGTTACACTTTTCTCGTATATCTTTCTCTATGCTGTTTGCTGAACAACAAACTTATCCTAACTAGATTATTTTTTTTTTTTTTTTTTTGAGAATATGTTTGGCTATATCTCGAATATTTCAAGGCAAAAATTAGCGTTTCTCTTACCGGACAAAAATCTGCGCCTGGCTTTACTATGCCTTTTTCGACGTCAAAGAAGAGCTTACCAGCATCGAAGTAGTTTCGAATTTTCACAAGTAACTCATCCGTTTCCCCTGCGATCTTCAAGAATATACTTGTTAAATTGCTCTTGTTGTTCTCTACTTTCTCAATCACTCCTCTTATCAAAGCCTTCCTGTCGGTCTCTAAGACTTTGAGTGACTCTAACAATTCGTCATAATTTTTGACATGTAATGCAGTAGGAGTTGGCTGCAAAAAATCAAAATTTTAACTACTTAAGTTCAAAATAAAGCATAAAACTATGAATTTTACGTAGGGTATATTTTTCAAACGACGTATATGAACACAATTTTAGATTGAAAAAAAAATTTTTTGGCAAAACTAGATAAGACGTCCAACAGTGCATTATTTCACCAAAAAACATTATCGTCGTATAATAATGCATTTAATAATTTTTTTGTAGTCATATTGGGGGTGAAAATGCAAAAACAAGAATCTCGTCCTATTTGTTACAAATCTTTGCTCTCACTTTTTTTTTATCAAAAGAGGACAAACCAACACAATTTTTGCTTGAAATTTTTTCTGCGCTACAGAACATTTTTCACACGGATAATACAAATCAGGGGAGCTTTCAAGAAATGACTTTGAGTGATATCCGTTCAGAAAATAAATTATGACAGTGACAGAAAGGTTATGGCGTTGCTACCAAATTTCGAGTTTTGGCAGTTTCACCAACAATATACCTACAAGTACTCTCACAATTTAGGAGACCCAAGTATACCCTAATACTTGGTTTCCAAGTGGCATTCTTACTTACTTCAAATATAGCTACAAAAGTGCTGGAAATGTGTCAAGTTTTTCTCACACTTGCTCAACTATATTCTCGAGGTTTTTTACTACACAAATCATCACTTTCAGTGTATTTTCCGAAGAAAATACACTATTTTTTCACTTACCGAGGCCTCAGTATATGCAAGGATCAATGCGGCAGAGCATACCAGATGAGCTGCAGTCATACTTTCAGTACAGGATTGAATGGGTAAGAAACAAATTAAAAGGAACAGGATTCGAGCTTATCAAAAACAATCAAATGCGCCCAAATTTACTGAAAAAAACAAGTCTCATTTCGAAGATGAAAAACAAATTGAAGCGTCGTTGTAACTCGGTTAATCTCTGTTGAACTCCTCCAAATGGACTACATTTTGCAATTAGGAACTTTAAATTGTGCCTCAGTTTAAAACCATCGTATGTACCATTAGTTTCTCTATCCAGATAAGTAATATTTTACAGATGGGTCGGAATTTATAGTTCTGAATTGCAAAATGAAGTCCAAATAGTCCTAGATGTAGATGATGAACACAACAATTCAACAATTTTACAGGGACTTAATTTTCTTTTTTTCTCGACAGTTTGACAACACAAGAATGTGTAAATGGACGGCGCCATGCGCGGTAGATTACTTGTTTTGGTAGCAGCTGAGCAAGAGCAGGTGAGGTTGACCTAATTCTGAGACTGTCAAACCTTAACTCTTTTATTTGAGTTCAATTCACCTGATTGTAGTGGTGTGGCTCGCTTTGCGATGTATCGATTCCTTCATTTAAACCTTTGGAAAACGATCGATTCGCAGGTACATTAAAAATCGATTCTTTACCATAGTTTCAAATAGGGAAATATCGATAATCGATCATTCACGCCTCGCCGCTGTCTGATGGCATGTGACATTAACCTTGAGCCAAAGGAGGATCTGAACTTGATGGCTACAAAAAAAAAAACCAAAAAAAATGAAAAATACTTTGAGCCCCTTTTGCTCACAATTTCCCCCTCGCCCTCTCCCCTCCTCTTCCTCGTCCCCGTTAGCCGGAGGGACCAACCGACATTTTCAGATCAAATTTCCGGGAGCAATCTTGGCACATAACGTCGCTCATCTGACGTAAGGGCGGATCCCTATTTCCACATGACTCGCGGTAGGGTGGCAAAATTTCATGAAAAAAATCTTGAAATTTCACGTGAAATTTTTCATGAAATTTTAGAAATTTATGAAAGATATTGAAAAATATAGATTCCTTTTTTATGTTTCGCAAAATGTGAAAATTGTGACTTTCTTCTATTTTTGTGTGTTTGAGTGCGGGTTGCATACTCTAGCCCCTGAAACTTATGAAATATTTCACAGCCTCGTGAAATTTCATGAAATATTTCACAACCTCGTGAAATTTCATGAAATATTTCACAGCCTCGTGAAACTTGAAATATTTCACTGAAATTTCCAATCTTTCATTTCTTTCTTACGTTTCATGCCACTCTGAAGCATCTAGTCATATAGAGCACAGGATTCAAGTGAAAATTGAGATAGGCCATTGCGCCAGAGGATCGACGATGAAGAGCCAAGGGGAGGAAAAAATGAGAAACCAAATAAGGGATTGGTTCGATTGATGCCGAACCGCTACTTTCGGCTAATATAGTTTTCGCCAATTCAACTTATCGGTTAAATTTTTTATAAAAAAAAAGCAGTCTGTGATTAATTTTTTCTTTCATTTCTTGCATCCTTTAGTTTAAAAAAAAAAAAAAAAACCCCATCATGATATTAATGACTGATAGGTATAAAAACTGTAAATTTTGAATTGATATTCATTGAGGGAAAGTGTAACACGACACCGCAGCCTATGATGTAATGTACGGTCATTATATCAACAAATTCAAATTTTCATAACGTAAGAAACTAGTTAAAACCTATCTTCCGATAGACCGAAAAGAAACCATGTTTACGCCAATCAACAACCTCAAATATCGAGTGACTTCTGATCTAGGGCTCAAGATGTAGATGCCCGCCCCCCCTCCCAAAGAGAAAAGAACCAAAAAAATTGCGCGCTAACATCTAGTTGAGTCAAAACTTACTCCATCACAAAATTTTGGGAACAGACACACTTGAATTTCAATCCTTTCTGAAATATTCCACATGCGTTAATTATCCTCTAGATTCAAAAAAACATCATCAATAGAGTCAGGGGAAAAAAGTTTGGAGCACTGATGTAAATTTGAATATTTGCAAAAATATTTCCAAAAACTTCGAAATGGTAGAAAAGAGCTCGGCTTGCTTGCCTCGAATGGCTCAAATAATGACAATAAAGCTTCTTTTTCCAATAAATTGAATATAAACAGATACAGATAATCCTGTTCTGTGGGACCGAGATGGCGCAGGTTATACAATTCAACGCCAGAGGCATGTAAAAACATTTCAAATTCGTGTAAGTGCCATGGAATATGTGTACTATGTTAAAACAATATTTCCATTTTTTCTAGTAAAAATCCTCAATACTGATGTCCATTACGCGAATGCGAATCTATGACGCTCGAAACTCACTTAGTACGCAGCAACTAGCATTTTCTGATGACCTTTAGGCCCCATTTTGAAGATGAAAAAAGACCTTCGGTCAAGGTCCTTGCTGTCAACCGCCCTCTCTCAACATCTCCACGTCAGGTAAATAATGGATACAGAAAAATGAGTGACAACCCTTTTAAATGAGTTGTCGAGATGTACCCCTCTGAGTAAATTAAAAACAAAAAATTTTAGAACTTCATGGCATCATTAGGCGGTCTTTCCAATTAAAGCACATGGATTTTAGCAGCGTGGATTATTCAGTCATAACTCCTTCAATAAATGTTCAATCAAGAAATCAAGGATATTTTCAGCTCAGTTCACGCAGTACCCACCCAAAGTAGTTTCCTCTGAATCTGTGAATCGCGCTTATTGCATGGCAGTCTTTTGCAATTTAGTGGCGTCACTTTTAAATTTTGTTGCGATCGGAGCCAACGCTTGCTCACTCTGCCTAATAGCAGCGATTGCTGGTAGCAGCTTGGTTAGCGTCTCCGTGGGTATATCTAACACTTGAGCATCTAAAGTTCTGAGGGTTGCAGACAGTCTAAGCATTTGATTCTGCAAGTAATCTTCTTCCCGCAGGGGCTGGGTTTTCTGGAAAGAAAATGAAAAAAACTCGTCTGATAATTAAACATATTACATTTAGCTCATGCCCCCTCCTCTCCCCTTGAGCATTAAGTAACTTATGAACGCTCCCTAAAATTATGAATCCGAATCCTGAAGGACGCAACTTTTTTACCCATAAACGTAAGAAGTCTCTTAGACAGTTTTAATTTTTTCACCTCTCTTGAAGAAAAAAAAATGTGCTTTGTCTGCATATAATCATTGCGTTTCCTTTTTAAAACATGCTACCAATGTGACAGATTTACTAGGTATTGCAGTTTTCATACCCTGCTAAAAATGGCCGATGGAGCAGTTTCGATATTTCAGTTAAACAATCACTTTCAATACTGATTTGAGCCGACATCAGTAGAAGATTCAGCTGATGTCACATTTGAAGCCAGTGGAAAATGTACTTTTTTAAAGGCATTTTGACCCTACCCTTAAAGTCATATTTATCAGGGTATTTGTACAGGGCTTATGCCCAGAGTGTGTTATTTCCTGGGCAATCCGTGGACATTGTCATTTCCGAGCATCCAATCGGAAAAATAGAGGTGCACTTACTATGATTAAATCTGCTGGTTGGATCTTTGATTTTCCTTTGTGGAGATCGAGCATGATCTTACCAGCCTCAAAATAATGTCGTAGTTTCACTAGGACTTTATCCGCTTCTCCGATAAACTTTAGGACTTTGCCAGTTTCATTAGACTTTTGGTTCGCTGCCTCCGCCACCACCTTCTTTAATACAGACTCTCTGTCACTCTCTAAGGCTATGAGTGCATCTAGCAATTCGTCATAACTTTTGCTCTGCGGTGAAGTCGTCGGCTGTAAAAAAATGGAAAAGATAAAAAAAAGTTCCAGTAAAAGTAAGTTCATATGACTCGCTATTTCTGAACAACGAATGCGTAACATTTTAACATGGAAGTTTCGTTGTTCTTTTAAAACCATAATATAGTCTCTAAGATAATGTTTTTCATGACTGTTCTGCGTTTGTAATTCATTCGGGGAAAATAATTTCGGCAGGGACCTAACATACCCTGGTAAAAATTGGCGATAGGAGCTGCGTTTCAAAATACCATAGGAGTTCTTATAGCCGACTAAAGAGGGCGATAGAAAATCATATAGCTGGTTGTAGAAAGTGGAAAAAATCTTACGGCCGAGCTACACGAAGCGATAAAAAATTATACAGCCGGGCTATAGTTCCCATCGCCGGGCTTTACATTTTATCGCCTGGCTGTTGCTTTTTCGCCATCGGCTGTAAAAGGCTATAAGAAACTGTGTAGAAATTCGTGTGCTTTGTAAATCCTTAAGTTTGTACGGAATCACCTTAATATTTACAAAACGGACATTATATTTTCCTTTACTGCATATTTTTTTTCATCAATTAAAATGAGAATAATCCATACAGAGTGTGCAAACATTTCAAAGTCATGAGTTGAAAAACGCTGACTCCACGAGATTAAATATTAGAGCCTAACACAAAGCGAAGCGGCGCTGCGGCGCACTGGCGCCTTCAAACCTAACAGGGATACTTCACGCAATGCGCAATGCGTGAAGTATCCCTGTTAGGTTTGAAGGCGCCAATGCGAGTTTCGAGCTGGCTGCCCGCCCGCCGCAGCGCACCACGGCGCTTGAAGCAACTGTTTCACACCAGAGGTATTGCACAGTATCATACAAAATTGCAGGCGCTCCAACATGTTAGAAATGGCAGGCATCCTTCAAAAGTACGGAGCTTTCCTCGCAAAATAAATCAAGATACCACGGCCCAAAAAGAGAGCGGTAGTCCAAAAACTCACTAAGTCCTAGCATCTAGCATCCATAATTAGTAACGTTTAGCATGAACTTTATCGTCTGGCTGTTGCTTAGTCGCCATCGGCTATAAAAGGCCATAAGAAATTGTGTTGCCGGCTATAGAAGCTATTGGAAATCTTACAGCCGGCTGTAGGTCTATGGTACTTTGGAACACAGATTCTACTGCCAATTTTTACCAGGGTAATCTTTAAAAAATGGTAAAAACACATTTTTTGTCTATTTATAATTTTTGGGGAAAAACACATTTCTTTCACCGAAAAAAGTGATTCTTGAGATATTATTTTCACTTAAAGAGTAGTTTCTTGTCAACCTAATTTTTTTTTTTTTTTTTTTTTTTTTTTTTTTTTTGTAGTTAAATCCGTGCGAATTTGACTTACAGTTAGATTTTTTAAGTTAAAGAAACATTCTTTTGCTATCTTTATTTTAACTTAAACTTAACGATGACTAAACGACGCTTTATTAACTAAAAAAAACTGACTGACTGGTTAAATCCGCACGGATTTAACTTTAATTTTATCGACAAGTCAAGGAAAAAAATTTTCGGTGTTGAGTACTACGGTTTTACTACTTGAATATGTTCTGATTTTTTTATTGCATAGGTCATCACTATTTGCACTTACCGAGCCCTCAATAGATGCAAAGATCAATGCAATGGAGCATACCAAAGCTGCAATCATACTTTTGATGCACGTATTTTAGGTTAGGAACAAGAGAAGTAAAACATAAGCATGGTTCGAGCTTATCACAAACAATCATCTGAAACAACCACGTGGTTGTAGATGCCGAGCTGAACGCATCAACATAAAGGTTCAGTTACACGATCAAATTGAGCCATCAAACTGAAGCTCTGATTGGTGGAAAAAGACCTGAGGTGAGGATGCGACTAATGAGAGGCCCAATTTGATGGCTCAATTTGATCGTGTAACTGGACCTTAACATGAAGCTAATTTTATTTAAAGTTCCGAACATCTTTCTACCAGTGGTGATTGATGAGACAAACCGAAATCGCACCAACAACATAGTGGACACCACCGTTGCTTCCAGATTGGTCCAATGAGATCCGTTGGTTTTCGATGGATCGAATCTTTTTAAAGCCCTGGATAGACGATCAAATTCCCGAACCGATTCCGATCAAAGTAGCATCAAAGTGTCGGGAGTCATCAGTTCTAAACTCATTAATTTGCTTCATTTTAATATGAAAACTTGACAGAAATGTTTCCTGTGGCAGGAAATGATGAATGGTGGCACTCCATTCTGATCTTATTTTGAACAAATAAGTGCGGCCGTCAAAATTTGATGGTAGATGGTGACCATCAGTCATCAGCATGCCTACTTTGATCGGAATTAGTTCGGAATTTGATCGTCTATCCAGGGCTTTAGAAGCAGCTTGCGAGACGGTACCAAAACCACGCACCAACGTTGCGATTCGTTAGTCACCAAATTGGAAGTTCGGAATTCAAATAAAATGACTGCTCGGAGGTTTGGGCGCAAAAGTAGTGCCGAACCTCTGAATAAAATTCGTTTAATGTGTCTGGGAATGATTTATTCCTTTTCGTTAATGTGTAAGCGCACATGTTTAAATGATTTCAAAAGTTTGAAGGAGCGCACGATTAAATCTGTTTTTCCCTAGATGTATCTTTTCCTTCAAGGATTATTTGGACTACATTTTGCGATTTGGAACTATGAATTCTAGCCCGGTTCCAAAAAAACGTATGTGCCATTAGTTTCCCTATGCACATAAGTGTTTTTCCAAAAGAGCCAGAGGAAATGCTTCCAAACTGCAAAATGCAGCCCATTTGATTTACATTGAAAGTTAGGAGGGCTTGGGTAAACATTTGTACCAGTATCACTTAAAGGACGGTATGTATAAATTTCAAACTCTTGCAATTGAGTCTGAATTCCTAGACTCGTCTGGAATAATGTTTCTTTTAGATTTTCGATCACTGCAATTACACCAAAAATCATTCCCAAATTAATTAAATGAAAAAGACAGAAATAGAGGAATGAAAATGATTATTTTAATGAAAGGCAATTTTGAACAGTGTGAGTATTGAAAACGAAACTGTAAATTCAAAGGTCTCTAAAAGCAAAATAACAACGGACAATTTTTTTCTCTATATAATTTCTGGTTCCGTTGAATTAATTCCAATCGACAGTAGAAGTTATGAAAGTCTTCATAATATCCAAAGACGTAAATAAAAAGTCATATATTACCGATTTCTTCCATCCGCTCTCTTTTCTTTTTTAAGGCTCTTTCTTCATTTCAGCCACATCAATTCTAAACTGTCTTGTGATTTGAACTAGTACATTTTCACTCTTCCGAAAAGCGTTGATTAGTTGCAGTGGTATGCTACACTCATCTTCACATAGATCATTCATGAGCGCCTCTAAAGTTTTAAGGCTCACGGACAACCTAATAATTTGATCGGGGAGGTAATTCTCAACTTTTAGGAGGTACGTTTTCTAAAACAGATAGGAGAAAAGATATTTAAACTAATGAGCAATAAAGCATAAATGGACACATACCGATGGAAAAAGTACGACACAACGTATTTCCATTGCAGTGTTTCAAAATCTCCACCTCTTTTTTATTTTTTTAAAGAAGAACAAGTCAGCTTTATAGCTTGAAATTCATACAGAATATGCTGCTGGTAGGGAAGAGAAATCAAGGAAGTTTTCAAGGATTTACGTTGACAAGTTTACCGAGGAAAAAATAAAGTATGACTGGAAGTCTACAACATCGCAAACGGAGATACTTGGTCTCGCACGTTGCCCAAGAATATGAAATAATATGTTGACAAGTTGAATAAAATAAAAAGAAAATTGGTCGTGGGCAGTAACATCAAACAAGATTGAATGTCAGGTCTTGTCCGTGAGTCAACCGATAAGAGTTAATTATCTCCTCCATTTTGTGGATATGCAATTTTACCTCCTTGGATGTCGGAAAAGTTGTATCACGCGTCTCGCTCCATCCAAAATTTCTATTCTACCTTCTTTCGTCTCTTTATTATCCATAAGTCAGCAGAAGAGAGACCAATTTTTTATTCAGTGTTGTGGAAATGCATGCGAGAAAGTTTTGTTGCTTCATAAGTACACATTTTTATGATAAAAAGAACCATGTGCATAAAATTTACGTACAACAGCTATAATGCATCCAATTGTGACCGGATCTATGAGAGGGAACCTCATCCTTCTAAAGAGAATGGACCACTAGACAAGGTACGAATTTCAGCATTCTGATACATTCTTCTCAACTAAAATTTCACGTAGAACACGATGCGCCCAACGAAAATTACCGAAATCAACTCCTTACGAAGATATTCAATAATTCTCGATGCGTGAATTCAAACCACCCGCTCATGAAAACTCAATGCTCTACGTGATACACATCGCGCTAAACGTTTATCGTGACAGTCTCTGCGTTATAAAAATCTGGCAACCTCAATCTTGACACTTTGGCTCAGCTATAGCAAATTGCTTATAGTTGGAACAACACATGGTGGTAAATGAACATTGCTCGATTGAGAAGCTTGCTGAAACCGTTGCAGTGCGCGATTTGACTCACGTAGAGCTTTGAGTTTCTTGAGAGCGGGCAGTTCAAATTCCTCTTAGCCAATGTGAAATAAAAATGTTAATATCTCCGTTAGGAGTTGGTTCCAGTAATTTTCGTTGCGCGAATCGTGTTTTACGTGAAATTCTGGTTAAGATTCATGTATCAGAATGCTTAAATTCGTACCTTGTCTAGTGGTCCATTCCCGAAACTTTGAACTCAGCGCAAACACGATCGCGAGAAGCGCCTGCAAAACTGCAAGAATACTTCAAGCATCGCGCAGTTTCCCTGAGCCCGCCGAAAACCCGTTCTGTATATCTCTGCTCTGGACTTGTAGGTGGATGACGTCATAATTCGAATTTTTCGAAGCGCGATATCTCAGTTAATATCGACCGTAGAGAGTTGCTGTTTAGACAGAGCTTATTATTATTCACTGATCTACAAGCATCAACCAAAACACGATTCTAAGATCAGCGCAACTGACCCATTGGAATGATAGATATCGACGGTGTAAGCCGTCAATCACATAACTCAGTTTGCGACGTCGCAGACTTCCTGTTATACTTTATTTTTTAAAAGGAAAACCACTCAACGGCAATTATTTAAAACTGCTGTGATTTTTCTTCTCTATGCGAAGAAAATTCTGCAAAAACTTCCGGAATGAAGTCAATTTGTTTCCCTTTAAAAAAATAACATGGAGGCGAAGATTTTCAGAGATATGCGATTGCCAACTCACACCGTCTATATGAATCAAAAAATAATAGCATAGGTATATCCTATGCCACTAGCAATCAACGATTAGCTCAAATGAGCTCATCTTATGAGCTTCATGCATTTGAGGTAAATAATAGCTTGATCTTACCGCAGCTACATCTGCTTTCTGGATGCTGGAGTTGCCTTTGTTTATGTCGAACATGTTCTTACCAGCATCGAAGTAAAGTCGTATGTTAACGAGCGCTTCATCTGCCTCTGCCACAGTCTGCATAAATTTGTTCATTGCACTACTTTTCTTTCTCTCTGCCTCATCTGCCACTTTTACGATAACGGCCCTTCTGTTGATCTCCGCCTCTGTGAGCTCATGTAGTAACTCGTCGTAACTTTCGCTCTGCGGGACAGGTGTTGACTGAAAGAAGTCGGAATTTCAGACGATTTAGTTTTAGTATAGAACGTCACAGCGTGCATTTTTCAAACTACACGTCAATGGTGAAACTACGAAACCACGTATCTCGGTTTGCGACGTCGCAGACTTCCTGTCGTACTTAATTTAAAACATCATTCAGCGGNGGGGGGGGGGGGGGGGGGGGGGGATCAGGGGTCTTTGCGAGCAAGTCACCACAACATCAGAAATAATTTACTCGATCGAATGGTTATGGTAGGAGAAAATAAATGAGGCGAAAAAGTGAAATTTCCTGAATCGGATCCTTTACATCCGTTTTTTCCTGAAATGTCTCCTTTGTTTCAACAGGATGCGGAAACACCCTATGGAACGGAGTTCCATTCCATCAATATCATTAGATGTGAAAGTCCGTGGTCAGGCTGCTGAAGTGCTGAAATCGTAAATAAAACTCACATTTCAACGATTTACTCGGCTCCTTTTTTTATTTTGTCACCGTCAATTCCAAACTTGCTCGTGATGGGAACCAGTGCTTGCTCACTTCGCCTAAGGGCAGTAATTACTTCCCGTAACGTGCTACTCCTACACTCGTCCGGAGTTAGATAGTTCATTTGCGCCTCTAAAGTTGTAAGGCTTGCGGACATCCGAATCATTTGATTGGGCACGTAATTTTTATCTTGAAGGAGTTGTATTTTCTAAAACAAATGTAGGTGTGAAGTTATTGCAGTGACGGACAATTAGGTAACTGGATATTTTACAGGGGGAAAAGTTTCATTTATTTGTTTTGACGCTTGTTTTCTTTTCCATTTGTAATCACTCCATTTGTAAAAGAAACGATGGTTTTTTTAAACGGTGCTCTAAAGCGCAAATTCCCAAAAGTGAGAAATGTATAGGCCATAATAACGCGAAGGAAGAGTGCGTCGAGACTCATCCAAAAAGCGAAAATACCTATAGTGAAAGAAAACTTAAAAAGAACATATACTTAAACTAATGCTTTAACTAGTATTATGTGCGGTGAAATCTAGACCGGCTGTGAGGATTGATCCATGAAAGTGTTGTACTTCAACGTCAAAAGTATTTTTCCATGAGGGGGAATTATCCAAACAAGTCGCAACACGTTAAAGCGCCTAGATGCAACTATTCGAGCTCCACGGATGTCCCGGTTGCATATTCACGGAGTTGAAGGCGTTTTGACAATCTAGGCACTTATCTTCACCTGCGACGCGGCGTAACAGCGCTGCGGCGGGCTAGACTGCCGTGCTTAGGAAATCGCCGTATGAACATCCAAGAGTTGCCAAATTTCATTCAATAAAATGTTTACTTATGAGGGAAGATATGAATATTTTTCCTTGAAATTCTCAGAGTCTTCATGTGAGATTGCGAATAAATTTATATGGAAAATTGGAAGGAGAATATTTGTAAGTTAACCAGGAAATTCGTGTTTCATGAAAGGAAATTTGGCAACGCCTGAAAGTTCATACGGCGTTTTTCCTTAGCACGACAGTATACTGCGAGGATCCAATTTGATAGAATGCATTCAATTCTTCGATCATGACAATGTCTCTGAGGCACAAATAGTTACTCTGCAATCATTCCCAGCACATCACGAAATCAAAGCAGAATCACAAAAGGTATTCACATTCTACGCGTGTGTTCAACTTTTTCTGTTTAAGAGGTGTCTGTAGTTTAAACGAAGAATTGAATGCTCTCATTGAGGATCCTTGCCGGACAGCCCACCGCCGCGCCGAGCCGCGTTGAGGGTGATGTGGTGATTATATGAAGAGTCAAAACGCCTTCATCTCCGTGTTTATGCAACACGGGCATCCATAGAGCCCGAATAGTTGCATCTAGGCGTTATAATGAAATTCGTTTAGTGTTTGTCGCGTGTGATACTAATTGCGGTTGCTTTGCTTGGTTCTCTTGCGCCTTAACTTAAGTGCTTGTGGTGCCGGTGAAGTAAACTGGTACTAATTTTTACCGCGACAAGTTTCCAAACAATACTTCTAATTATTAATACCTTGTCTTAAAGCTTATTGTTACTGAAAGTCTGATTTGAAAAACAGAGCTTTCTGTGAAAATTTCGAAGGAAGAACTCTGTATCCAAGCACCCTAGGCCATCTACTCAGGTACATCACGTTAGTCTTGAATGTACGGTAGAACTATGAAACCCGCCTATACACGACAAAATTCATTCATTTATTAAATAGATAAACTCTTATGTCTGGAAAAAAAATGTCTTCTTTTTCCCGCTGTTTGCGCTCGACAATAGTTCTGGTGAAGTCTTCCCAGCTTTGTAAACTGAAGACGAAAATAAAGTTGCTCTTACCGCATCTACATCTGCTTGTTGTGCGTTCAATTTCCCTTCGTTGACGTCGAACACAGTCTTACCAGCGTCGAAGTAAAGTCGCATGTTTACGAGCGCCTCATCCACCTTTTTCACTGTCTCCAGAAATTTGCCCATTGCATCACTTTTTTTGTTCTCAGCCTCCTTCTCTGCTTTTTTCATTGCGGTCCTTCTGTCGTTTTCCGCAGCTATGACTTCATCTAGCAACGCATCGTAACTTTGGCTCGGCGGAGCAGGAATGGTCTGAAAAACGTTTGAATATCCGCTGACCAGGTTTAATGTAGTGTGAGTGTCATATTCCATTACTGTGTTGTAGCATACTGCACTATTTTTCTAACACTTTATCGGCACTATGGGCACTTTTTTCTATGCAAATTAAAATTTTTTCAAAAACCGATTATACTTAGATGACTTACTTTTTTATTATTCTTTACGCACAATGGTCATTGTGCGTAAAGAATAATAAAAAAGTAAGTCATCTAAGTATAGTCGGTTATTGAAAAAATTTTAATTTATATAGGAAAAAGTAAAATTCCATCACGCGTATTTTCCAAGCTACACGAGCGCACCAAATTTAACAATAGCACCTCGGTTTTACGTCAAGGCGTGAAAATATTGTCTCATGATCATAACACATAAACATGATGTTGAAACATAAATGAAAACAGATTTACAGGTTCCTGTTGGGTACTTGTTAAAAGTTTCAAAAAGGCTGAAATATTGGTGGGATGGAAATTTTGACACTTCTCTGATTTTTTTTCTTGTTAGTAGATAACGAAGCGACTGTAACCACTCCCAAGAGACTTTTAAGCCACTTACCTCGTTTGTAGTGTTTTGAAATCTACACTCTCATTTTAATTTTTTGATAAACAGTACATCAATATCATTTCTTGAATTTCTACAGAATTTTCTTCCCACGGAGAGGAAAAACTCACGACAGTATCAGAGCATGGACTTTGAGTAGTTGAAAACTAAATTACGACAGGAAGTCTACAACGTCGCGCGGGTAGTAGCCGGTTAAGGAGTTTTACCGTCGCGGTGCATTTATGTAATGAAGTCGGGCAAAAGGACCTTTGAAGAGGAAGCGCAAACTTTTTTTCTTAAGAAACGCTTCTTAAGAATACGAGCAAAAAATCAAAGTCATGATTCCCATTGTTAAGGATTTAAGCGATTAAAATCGTTTTTAAAGCAGGCAGCAGCGCCTGCAAATTACATCCGTGTTTTCATGTTCGCGAGTTATCTATTTCTGATTTTGATATGATTTTGTGGGATAAATGTTTGACTGGTTTTTTAGATTAAATCATGCAGGAATTCAATCAATAATGCTGGCTCAATGCTATCTCAATTTTATTTTATTTCATTTGTTTTCATTTTTGTACAGCCCCTCTACCTACATGCATCACATATTTTGAAATAAGTAATCTCTATAGTTATCACTTTTTTACTTACGAAGACCTCGATAGATGTATAAATCATCAAGATAGAGCACACCAAAGCAGCAGTCATGCTTTTGGTACACGGGTTAAGACAGGCAGGGAAAAAATTAGGTTAGGCAAAGGTTTAGTTTGAAGTTATCAAAGTAATCTGATACGCTCCGGGCACGTTAATCCATCAATATGTCATTGTTGCCGGAAATTTTTGTGAGCGCGCGCGTGCGTGCGGCACGGCTGTGAGAGTGCTCATACTTGTGTGTGATTGCTTCATTGGAAATAAATGTATAAGGCACGAAGCCTCTATGGCTAAGGGGCCGTCGAACTAGAGTAATGTATTTACGGCTTGTTGAGATTTAAATTTATGTTGTATCAAAGCAGAAATGGATAAAATTTTAAACTTTATCGAATATCATTATTTGAATTATTATTGTAAATTTTTAAAATAAAGAAGCATTTACTCCTAAAATTGCTCCGTAATCGTTTTTACACATGTTTATACGTATGTCGATTAAAAGAAGTTACGACGCCAGTCTAATGTCATAGTGACATCCATTGTATTTTCTATTAAGTAATGTGACAGCAGTGTGATTGTGATATCCATCAAGCACCTTGGCGTCGCACTGGTTGAACTAACATCAGAGTGCGACATGCAGCTTTATTCTATTAAAGAGAGTGATGCCTGACTGACAAGGTCTTAATATCAAAAATGCAAAAATAATGTATTTTTATTTATAAAAAATAGGACGGGAGCTACTGTTGTTTTTTAGCTGCGAAATGCCATTCCATCGAAAATAAAAATAAAATTTCTGAGAGAGAATGTATACCAAAAAAAGTATAATTAAAGTACCGAGAGGTCGAAAAAATTATCTCCAATTTTCTGATTCGAAGAACAGCCGCTTCCACGAATTACAATTATTCCGCTCTCACATATCAGACTGCTCGTGTGACCAATTTAAGTCTCCTTCATATTTCAGTGATATGCAATTTGTGCTACAGTAGAGTCGAAAGAATCGTATCACGCATTTTGCTCTCAGTGCGCGGGTTTTATGGGAGGGGAGATTCTGTATTCAAATCTATGTGTAAGACTTGCTAGGATACCGAGCTCAGTTAGACATTATTGGAAGAGATCGGAATGCTACTGCAGCTGCCTTTGCCGTGGAGAAAAGAGAAAATAAACCATGAATTATGCTCAAAAAAGAGACTCTCTGAGTCAGATTCGCTCCAAAACAACAGTTCTTTGATTACAAGGAGAAAAATGATATTGCTGATTTTAAAATTTTGTAGTTAAAAAAAGTGTCAAACCTGTTTCAATGTAGATTTTACGGTAAAAACATGATAATTCAACCACCCCCATGGTTAAATTAGCTTTCCATTATTGCAAATCTTACATTTTGAAACATTTCGGACATAGTTTTTAACAATTTAATTGTTAAGTAAGCAATCCATTTTTTCCTTGTATAGCATCTATAATTAGGACTCTGTGGTCATTTTATAATAAAAATATAATTCGATTAAATTAAAAAGACAAAAAAAGGAGCAGGAAAGTTAAATTTTAATGATGAACAATTCAATGCGACTTAAAAATTAAACATGGAAAAATACAAATTACCCCTTGAAACAAACTATCATCGAATGGAACCTAGTAACACACACTAAATTTGTATTGAATTATGGAGTCATATAAATTTCTGACCCAACCATTTGAAAATGTCTACTGATAAATTCAGTGTTCGATATTATTCAAACTTCAGTATATTTAGCATTCACCCCCTTCTCTGAGCATGTTGGGATATTTTCTCATCTGAATAATACCGATATCAAAATGGACCACTAGATAAGGTACGAATTTCAGCATTCTGATACGTGTTTCTTAACCAAAATTTTACGTAAAACACGATGCACACAACGAAAATTACCGAAATTAACTCCGTACGAAGATATTTAATGATTCTTAATGCGTGAATTCAAACCACCCGCTCATGAAAACACAATGCTCTACGTGATTCACATCGCGCGCTAAACGATATCATGACAGTCTCTGCGATATAAAAATCTGGCAACCTTAATCTTGACGCTTTGGCTCAGTTATAGCAAATTGCTAATAGTTTAAACAACACATGATGGGAAATGAACATTGCTCGATTGAGAAGCTTGCTGAAACCGTTGTAGTGGGCGATTTGACTCACGTAGAGTTTTGAGTTTCTTGTGAGCGGGCAGTTCAAATTCCTCGTAACCAATGTGAAATAAAAACGTTAATATCTTCGTTAGGAGTTGGTTTCCGTAATTTTCGTTGTGTGAATCGTTTTTCACGTGAAATTCTGGTTAGGAAACATGTATCAGATCGCTTAAATTCGTACCTTGTCTAGTGGTCCATTATAGGATGAAATTGTGCCCATATTGTCAATAATACTGATAATAGAGGAACGCAAACCTTAGTAAATAAAAATCTATGATTCAGAAATTCGTTGAGGATCGTTTAGTATCATGGCTTGCCACCTTGCATTTGCGTAGCCGTCTTCGCTAGGTCCTCCATGAACTGTTTTATGATCGGAACAAGAGCCTGATCACCCTCATTTAGCACGTTGATTAACGGCCTCAGTATGCCAACATCATTGGTCGCAAGGTCTTGCATTTGTGCCTCTAACGTTTTGAGGTTTGCAGACAGCTTAAGCATTTGATTGTGTAAGTAATCCTCGACTTTGAGGATCGATGTTCTCTATAACAGAAATTTAGAAAGAATGAGGTCACTACATTACCAAATATTGAGATATAATGTGGAGGCAGTTCTCCTGAAAAAAAAAAGTTTCCCTGTGTCTCTGCAATACTGCCGTGCTGAGGAAAAACGCCGTACAAACATTCGAGAGTTGCCAAATATCCCTGGATAAAACATGTATTTTTGAAAACATTCATGCACATTTTTCCTTGAAATTTTCAGATATTTTAGATTAAATTGCGTATAAAACGTTCTGAAATTTTTGGAAAATAATATTCACAATTTTCCCAGTGATTTCAGTTTTTATCGGAGGAAATTTGGCAACGGTTGAAGGCTCATACGGCGTTCTTCCTTAGCACGGCAGGATGAAGGATACCTCCTTCCTTCCTTTAAAAATCGTGATCTTGCAATATATGAGAGAACTGGCTACCTTCAACTAATGCACTGTCGTTTTAATTTTACAGGATACATTGGAAAGTATGGATTTTCTTAAGCATGAGCTTGCATAGACTCTGCTGTTTTAATTAAGTCTTCAATTTTCCTATAACATGTAGTATTAAGCAACATAGTCTAAGATCGTACATTAGCAAACCTATAGGCGAAATATCAGAAATTTTCTTTTCGGTCGGAATGGTAAGGCGAATTGGGCACTCTGTCATAAGACTAACAATAGTGCTTCCTACGGGAGGATATACTACTTAAATATCGAATCCATCAAAAACTCGATTACTTGATTCTGAACAATTTTGATTTCAATATCGTGACAAACTTACTGAATATCCTGTAAAGCTTGTTCTTCTCATGTGTCACAAAAACATTCCTGCCAATAAAAAAAGTGACAGGGATGTACTGCGATTCTAAGGAAAAATACCGTATGAACACCCCAAAGTTGATTAATTTCCTCTGATAAAACGTTAATTTTGGAAGGAAGTTATGCATATTTTCCCTTGACATTGTCAGATATTTTAGATTAAATTGCAAACATAATATTGTCTGAAAAATTGGAAGAAAAATATTCACAACTTTCCGAATTTAATTTAATTAGTATTTTATCAATAGAAATGTTGCAACATCCGAAGGTTCATACGACGTTTTTCCTTAGCACGGCAGGTGATATGGAATTTCGATATATTTTGTCTTTTTTCTCTATTTTGTTTACTGGTAACAAGAAACTGGTCCTAACTTGATTCTTTTGAGATTGCAGGATAGGACATGGTGTTGCTCTTACCTCACGAAAATCTGCTGGCATTTTTGCTACTCCTTTTCTGACGTCAAACATGACCTTACCAGCATCAAAATAGTATCGAATGCTCATAAGCACTTCATCTGTCTCCCTAATTGTATCCAGGAATTTGTCCGTAACATTAATGTTTTTGTTCTCAGCTGCTTTAATCACAGTATTTATTAGGTTCTTCCTATTGCTTTCTAAGCCAATGAGTGCATCTAGCAATTCGTCAAAACTCTTGGTTGGAGCTGGCTGCAAGAAGATGGTATTTTAACTGATTAAGAGTGTAAAATAATTGTAAGTAAATAACATGTGACTCAAATTTATTTCAAGTGAGTCTAAGATTCTGAATGCCACGTACACATCGCATTATTCGAATTACACATGCGCACAAAAGTGCACAGAAGAAGTTTTGTTCCTCACCAAAACGTAGTGATTCAGTGGTAGGTTCTCAAATGGTAGTTTTTATCATCCATACTCATAATCAGCATTTACTTGAAAATAAAAGAAGGACCCAAACATAATCTAAAACTTGCTTTTTAGGTTGCATGTTTGACTTGCTTTCAATACTGCTGCATAACAATTTGACGGTGAAACTGCAAAAATGCGTACCTACCTCGGTTGCAGCGTTCCGAAATCTCCGTTACTATTTTATTTTTTTAAAAAGAGACCGAACTAATACCATGGCTTGAAGTTTTCATGAAATATTGTCCATATAGAGAAGAAAAATCTTTGAAATTTTCAAAAAAAGACGTTCTGTAGTTTTCAATGTAGAAAATAAAGTATGACGGAGGTCTACAACGCAGCAAACTGAGATACGCATTTCTGCAGTTTCACCATCGAATTATCGTTTTCTGAGGCATCTTCTCACTTACACAACCATTTCGGAGTCCTCTTTCATCACATAAGTCATCAATATTTACACTTACCGAGGCCTCAATAGATACAAGGATCAACACGGTAGAGCATACCAAAGCTACTATCATACTTCTAGCTTGCACGAGTAGAACGAATCAACAGAAACAAGAGCTCAAGCTTATCAAAAACAATCTGATACAAGAAGTCATAAACGAAAGCAAAGAGCTGAGCAAATCAATCTGACAACATAGATGGGCATTACTAATTCTTTTTCTCTCTGCAATTTGACAACATATAGGTAAACGCACGATGCCATATGCGACAGATCCTTTCCTTTGACAGCAGCTAAACAGGTCACCTAATTCCGAACTTTCAAACCACAACAGTTTGTCACTTTGTTCATGCGTCTTCGGTTCACTTGCCCCCATGACCTCACTGCCGTGATAGCGAAGAGAGCAGTAAGGGTCAAATTTTCGAAATCGAGTTTCCTTCAAAATTTGTTTGATCTCTTTTAGATTAAATAACTATAGCAGCAAAATTCATCTTATTTTCATGGAAACGAGACATATGAGAAAGCCATAAGTGCGCAATTAATGACGGAGTTTCAGACAAGACAGCAGTAAGTGACAAAATTGCTCCAGAGAGCCAATGAAAACAGCGCTTTCAAGTGCCGCCGTCCTCTGCCGATATCCAACATGAAAACGTGTTTGATGTGTGTCCAAAACGCAACCACGAAAGCATGCAGAATAGCAAATATGTGACACTTACGGCTGTGTTGCTTAACACTAGCCTGACATGGAAATCAATACTAGGTAGCCTTTTTATGTAATTGAAATAAAATCGGTCGATTTTTCACCATCCAAACAAATTCTAAGAGTCTTTCGGAGGATTAGTGGCAAGTTGACAAAGAACGGAGGCTTCTTTGAATCAAATTTTTTGGTCAGATGCCTCTGAGCCCATTTTCTTGAAACTTCATTTTTGCACTTACTGCTCTCTTCGCTATCACGGCAGCTGAGGGGAAGAATTTTGTTGGTCCTTCCACCGTATTTAAATATACTTAGGACGAGTCTCGACTGGATTTAAGTCCGACTTAACGCCCCTGATTGGCCGGTGATGCGCTTTGGATTTATCGATGGATGTTGCGCCTCCATGTGAAGGTTCTATCATAAGGAATACAAAATAGAAAATGAAAAAACAAGTGGGGAAACCAATTGCTCAGAATACCCCTCACACAGCCTTTTGAGGAGATCAACCGGCATTTTCATGTGACATTTTCAGGGAATATTTCTATCTGACAAGAACCAGGAACAGGAAGAAATAAAAACATTAAATAGCGGTATTGGTTCAGTACGTAAGAAACCGATGGTTTCGACTCATGTTGTTTCCGGAAATTCAATTCATTCGTTAAATTTTTAATATGAAAAAAGCAGTCTTCGATTGAATTTTTTTTCATTTATTACATCTTTCTGTTACAAAAAACATCAAAATGTTGATAACTGATATAGGTGTAAAAACTGTAAATTTTAAATTTATGTTCATTACGGTACATTATAATATGCCGCCACGGCCAATTAGGTAACGTTTGGTCATTACATCAACAAATTCAAATTTTTATGACGTAAAAAACTATTTAAATCCTAACTGCCGATGGACCGAAAAAAATCATTTTTGAGTGACTTCTGATCTAGGGCTCAAAATTTAGATACCCCTCCCCCCTCTCCCAAAATGAAAAAACCCCAAAAAATACGCGTTCACATCTAGTTGAGTCATTACTTACTTTATCATAAAATTTTGGGAAATACAAAATTTTAATTTCAACCCTTTTTTATGAGAAAGCAAAATTACTAGTTTTTATCTCCTCTCAGAAATATTCTAAGTACATACGTTGATTATCCTCCAGTTTCCTAAAAAAAAAAAAAAAAAAAAAAAAAAAAAAAAAAAAAAAAAAAAAAAACATCATCAATAGAGTCAGAGGAAAAAAGTCTAGAGTACTAATGTAAATTGGAATATTTTCAAAAATATTTCCAAAAACTTCCGAACGACAGAATAGCTCTGCGATCCTCGAATGGCTCAAATAATGACAATCGAGCCTTTTTCCCAAGCCTACAAATAGGTACAGATAGTACTAGTATTTTTTTTGGGACCTAGTTGTCACATTCACATGTTGTACAGTAAAACGCCAGAGGCATGTAAAAGCATTTCTTTGTATAAGTGTCATGGAATATGCGTACTATGTTAGACCAATTTTACCATTTTTTCCCACAAAAATTTTCAATACTAATGTCCATTTGAAACACGAGTCTATGACGTTCGTGACTGGCTTAATACGCAGCAACTTTTTTTTCTGATGACCTTTAGGCCGTTTTTTGAAGATGAAAAAAGACCTCCGGTCAAGGTCCTTGCTGTCAAGCGCCCTCTCTCAATAGCTCCACGTCAGGCGAGTAATGGACACAGAAGTATGAATGACAACCCTTTCAGATGGGTTGACAAGATGTGTCTTTTTGAGTACATTAGCATCATCTCTTTTAAGCATTGCGTACATTGTCAGGGGCGACTCCTGTCCCACATCTTTTCGGAGGAGTGTTTTCCATTTCGCTGTAATAACTGTTAGTCACCGCCAGAAAATACAAAGTCAGCACTGGAACATCAAAAAACGGAAATGAACTAAAAAATGAACGTAAAAAGAGGAAAACTGGATCTGACATAGACCAACCTCATAATGTGCCGAACAACGGAAAGGCTTTATTTCTATAATAATTATGTTATAAAACATCAGACAAAATCAGGCAACCTCAAGTAAAGTTTGGCTGATTACATTTAAATCGACGTGGCAACCAGCCCATAGAGAATTAACTTGGATACATCTCTTTTTTGGGAATCATCGATGAAGAAAAACGCCAGCTTTGCATAAATGTATTCTCTAAAATCCGTGCATGATTTCATTCCGGCGGCGTAACTACAAAAACATGTACCTTGATTGCGGATTTTCGTAATTTACGCATTCATTTTGTTTTTGTAGGAAGTATCCCCATGTATTTTTTTTTTTTACTATAAATCTTCAGGAAATATTCTTAAATCGCAAGGAAAATCATAATAAAACTTATTGTTAGCTGCAAAAGTGAAATAAACATCATTGAAAATGCCGCACGAAATCCGCGTGAGAAAAATGATTGTTTCTCATGAAACTGCTTGAAAAGCAGATTTCTTAGTATTTTTTACCATTTTTCCCCAGAAATTGGCAAAGACGGTTTTAAAAATGAAACAATGTAGCGCTTTATGACATCATTAAGTAGTATTTCCCATTTCAACTCGTGGATTTTAGAAGTAGATTATTCAATCATACTTTCTTCAATAAATGCTCAATTATGAACTCAAGGATATTTTTGATCTCAATTCACTCGGTACTATCCATTTAAAAATTAAAGTTTTTCAGGCCCCTAAAGATTCTCCATTGTACGCACTTTTGTTAATGGAAGCTATGCAAAATTGGATAGAATAGGAACTGAATCACTAAATACAAAAAAGGCACATGTCCTGAAAACCAAATTGTTCAGGAGACACAAAAAACTGTTTATTTCGTGGTAGATATTTTTCGGAAAGTCGTTATGTTTAAAAATAAACAAGCTATGTAAGAAATATAACTAAATAATAAGAACTCAAATTAACAATCAACTTAAAGGCATTCGAAAAGTACTAATTTTTTTTTTTCTGCTTTCGAGGAACTGAATTTTTAGTAAATGTACTGAAGAAGGGCTACAATAGTGCTTAATATTTGCCGGCCAGTTTTGGTTGCCGCCTATCTATGCGACGCAAGTATCCTGATTTGGAAAGTTGGCAGTTTCGAAAACGCCTTCAAATGTGGCGTGATACCTCACGCGTTCCGGAGAGTACGAATAGTTGTATCATTGCGCCTTAGCAATGCGATGGAAGATGGATATGAAATCAGCCTCCACGCTGCGGCCTGGTCAGTTTTCCTTTACTGCTGTTGCAGTTTTGACCGCAAATTTTAAGTGTGTTCAAGCTAGATTTGTATTTAGTGAAAAGGTAATATTTTATAAGAATTAAAAGTAAACAAGCGCAGGAAGAAATATAGCTAAATAATAGGAACTCAAATTAACAATCAACTTACAGGCACCGAAAAAGTACTGAATTTTTTCGGCTTCCGAGGAACTGAATTATTAGTAAATGTTCTGGAGAAGAGCTGCAATAGTGCTTAAAATTTGCCGGCCAGTTTTGGTTGACGCCTATCTATGCGACGCATGTATCCTGATTTGGAAAGTTGGCAGTTTCGAAAACGCCTTCAAATGTAGCGTGATACCTCACGCGTTCCGGAGAGTTCGAATAGTTGTATCATTGCGCCTTAGCAATGCGATGGAAGATAGATGTTAAATCAGGCTCCACGCTGCGATCTTGCCAGTTTCCCTTTACCGCTGTCGCAGTTTTGACCGCAAAGTCTAATAGTGTTCAAGCTAGGCTTGCATTAAGCAATTAGATAGTTTTTTAGAAGAATTAAAATATATCTACCACGAAATAAACATTTTTTTGTGTCTCCTGAACAATTTGGTTTTCTGGACATGTGCCTTTTTTGTATTTAGTGATTCAACTAAAGGGCGCACAGACCCCATGCGCATAGTTCGTCATCTTCCGGCCAAAGTATCACAATCATTCACAAGCGCCATGCTATGACTCCAAATTTCCGCCGCCATTTTATATTTTTACAGAAACATTTTTGGTAGAATCTGTTTGAAAATTTCACTGAATTTTAACAGCAGCACAAAGGAAATTTAAAGAAATTTTCAAGAGATTCTCCTAGTAATTTCTCTGTAAAAAAATAAAATGGCGGCGGAAAGTTCGAAACGTCGCGTCGCATGGTGCTTGTGATACTTCGACCGGGAGGTGGCGAGCTCTGTTTCCTTTAGCTCATTTTCACATGGCTCCTTTCAGCATAGTTTCACCATCAACTTCTCCTGCTGGAATACTTACCGAGAGTAATGAAGAGCCCCAACGGATGCTCAAATAAAGGATACAACTCATTATCGGATGAAATTCCAACTGATACGCTTCTACCGATGTTGGTGAAGATGAAAAGTGGAATTTCAATCACTAACTTGACTGCGTCGACGGCGCTCGCTATCAGGAACAGAAGCACACATTTTGGCTTTTCCTACAACGCGGAAAAAAACATTTAATTTTTTGGAGGATCATGAAAGATAATAAAATTTTGTAATGACTACACTGAAAAAAAAGGATTGCTAATTCACCGATTTAGGGTGGAGCAAAATTTGCTTCACTTCGTAAAGCTTTCTTATCCGTTCACGGTGTTGAATCAAGTGAACGACTAGCACGAATTGCTATACCGATTTGCTACATCTGCGCGCCTTCACGCAGTTAATCTTGCATCGAGTGGCTTGGAAGTGTAACTGCATTTTTTGGTATTGGTACTTTGTGAACAGTAAAAATAGCTCAATAGTTAGGCTGAAATAGCGGAATTTACGGAAAAATAGCGAAATTTACGGAAGAAAAACTAAAAAGGTAACAGACGTAGCTTTTCAGAGAGCAAAATCACCTACACGCGTGTGTGTAAGTTAGCTGAAATTTGTGAAGCGATTTTACCTGCATGGTTTGCACGTTCGTTTTTTAGCTACACCATGCCATGAAATACCCGCGTGCAAGGCAAATTCAGCAATATTTTTTTTTTTTCAGTGTACTACACTAAAAAAAAAAGATTTGTAGAATTTACCATTCCTTCACGCTGTATTTCACACAGCGTGAAGGAATGGTAAATTCTACCAACCTTCAAGTCGATTCTGCCAGAGGAATGGTTACCTGTACCAGTATATAGTAACGTTTACCTTTCTTTTGGCAGAATTGACTCTAAATTGACGCTGTGTGAAATACAGCATGAAGGAATGGTAAATTATACCAATCTTTTATTTTCAGTGTAATTACAGATAATCATATTCCCCGCTTAATCGTCTTCATATGTCGAAGGCCAGAAGTGGATCCAGCAATTTGGCAACGCCAAATTTCCTCCATTTAAACCTTAATCGATTCTTGTTGGATGACCTGGCTCTTCTAAGAATCGAGACATTTCTATAGGTTTATACCGAGAAAAAAAATGTTGCCAATATGCTGGATCTGCCAATGTCGATGACTAAAGTGCGAGACCAAGTATATATCTACGTTTACGACGTTGTAGACTTCCACATGATTTTTTGAAAAATTCCTTGATTTTTTTTCTGTGTTAGTAGAATATGCCATATGTATACATTTCAAGTTATAAAGTTGACTTGTTCCTCTTCGAAAAAATAAAAAAGGAGTGGGCATTTTGAAACACCGCAATGGAGATACTTGGTGTCACACTTTAGCCGTCGATACGGATCCTTAGCTTAAGCACAATGCTTTTTCGATACGATCGCTGCATTCAAAATTTAATCCAAGGGGATTATTTTGGAGAAATCGAATTGTCAGTCTCTGAGGGCCGTATTTATAATAATCGTTTCTTAAACAGATCATTTTCTCGGGGAGCTCCATATAGTTAACATGGTCATTGATAAGGGTGAAAATGAAGCAAGCAATCAGAGAGCCAGTGGCGTGGCGTGCTTTGCGATGTATCGATTGTTATGCCATTTAAACCTATGAAAAAGGATCGATAATCAGGGTCTTCGCAGCGAACACTTTAATAATCGATTCTCTACCATTGGTTTAAATGACATAACAATCGATATATCGCAAATCACGCCACGCCACTGCAGAGAGCAACAGTTGTTCCTGCACCAAACGGATTACGAAGCAGATTTTGATGGGGAGCATCCCCTGTTACATTATGCAGAATAGGCACGAAAGGCGGGAAGAGCAGGTGTCCACACACACACGGGAGAATTTCATGAGGCGCCGCCCGCGGCGCACTATGGTCCAAAACTCAAAAATAGGAAGAAATAAGTCGGATAATGACTGAAAGATCACGAAAGTTTCGTAACTGATGTATTTTGAGTCGCTAATTTTGAATTTAATGTCGATTTGCCAAGATTTTAACACCCTGACCTATTAATTGTGTGCAAGTTTATGGCACGCTGCGGCGCGGCGTGCTGCCAGCTCGAAACGCGAACTGGTGCCTACAAACCTAAATGGATACTTCAAGCATTGCGCAATGCGTGAAGTATCCATTATGCGTATGCATGAAGGCGTCAGTGCGCGTTTCGAGCTGGCAGCACGCCGCGCCGCAGCGTGCCATAAACTTGCACACAATTAATAGGTCAGGGTGTTAAAATCTTGGCAAATCGACATTAAATTCAAAATTAGCGACTCAAGATACATCAGTTACGAAACTTCCGTGATCCTTTAGTCATTATCCGACTTATTTCTTCCTATTCTTGAGTTTTGGAGTATTCTTGAGTGCTGCCAGCTCGAAACGCGAACTGACGCCTACAAACCTAAATGGATACTTCAAGCATTGCGCAATGCGTGAAGGATCCAGTTAGGTTTGTAGGCGTCAGTGCGCGTTTTGCGCTGGCAACACGCCCCGCGGCTCTCCCGGCGGGCGGGTGGAGAACGATTTCTTGCGGGGAGAGCTCCCTCTCGGAGAAACTTGTACATCGTGTAATTTTTTTTAATTTTTTAACTTTTTTTTAGTATTTGATTTTTAGAATTAGGTACACATTCTTGTTCTTCTTTCTGTAGTCAAGACTTACCGCATAGACGCCAATGAGCAGAATGATACCGGCAATTCTGAGAAGAATGCCGTCAATAAAGTAGTCGATCACCCATAAGTAAACGGCCACCCTTTTCTCTAAGGAAAATCGAAACAATTGAAATTAATTTCCTAAATAGTCTGCATGAAGTTGGAAAATATCTAGTGCTCTGTGCTCTACAGAAAATTGGACGAATTTCTATCAAACGGAACTATGTGCATTACGACATGAGCCCTGAGACCCGTAAGAATACATGCATACCAGGGCTCACGTCATAATGCACATTGTTCCGTTTGATAGAAATACGTCCAATTGATCCCACTCCTTCCAGTCCCATTTGTATATGAGATAAGTCACTGAATAAAATTAGCTTATCTTTTTTTTTACTATTAAAAACTTGGTTTTTATGCACGCCCAAAGACTCTTCCAGCAATTTGTCTCCCCATTCTTACCGCGATACTTCTACTTGAAAAAAATAGAGATACTTTCACAAGTTGATTTATTTTTCAAGTTCAGCATATGCCTCATGTTTATTATTGTTCGGAATGTTTATTATGTATTCAGAATAATTTTTGACTTTCTCTCTGCAAAAATAATTGATTGGCATTTTTAGAAGAAGGGTAGGGACATCGGTCAAAAATAGTGAATGGTACAGCTTCACTGGTTTCGGAAATTAAATTGATGAGTCCGACAATGGAGTGGCGTGATTTGCGAAATATCGATTGATCTGCCATGTTAACCTGAGGAAAAGGATCGATAAATAGGCTGTTCACAAGGAACACCTTAATAATCGATTCTTTAGCATAGTATCAAATGGGGAAATATTGATAATCGATCATTCACGCTTGCCACTGCAGTCTACTACTGCTAATAAGTCGCTCTTACAGCGCTTGCTCTGCGACACTCACCCGCCACTGTTAGCGATCTTGCCAGAGCTCCTCCGGCAGATTGCACACTGCAGTCAAACTACCAGAAAATTGAGTTCACTGATTTACTAAGAATGGACTGACCTGGGCTATTTGAAATGTCGATCCCCTTCAAACGATTAGCGACAGGCCAAAATCCAAGAATCATGAGTGCGCCTACAATCTACGGTAGTCAAAATTACAAAAAAAAGAACATCAAATCTTTTTTATAAAAAAACTAGCTGTTCACTTAACGTAACAAGTATATATGTATTTCTGAATACTAGGTTGTAATTAGTGAGAGTAGGTTAATGAAATCTAGGTATATCTATCTTTCACCCGCAAGAAGTGACAATTTTTTTTGGCGCTGGTAAAACCCCCAATGTGATTTGATCTACGTAATATTTTCTACAGAATTCATGTGTACACATTGACATTCATTGAGAATCAACAATCACCGACAATTGGACGCATTTCTGCCACTAACTATGTTTACTAAACATGAGCTACAATGAACAAAGGAGGTAGGTAATAGACTACACGGAAAAAAAATTGCTGATTCAACAATTCAATTGCTAAAAACAGTGAGTGCAATGTTTCAACGCAGATTTTACAACAAAAAAATGCTACTTTAACCACCCCCGTGGTTAAATTAGTTTACAATGTGGTTAAAGTAGCATTTTTTTGTTGTAAAATCTGCCTTGAAACATTGCACTCACTGTTTTTAGCAATTGAATTGTTGAATCAGCAATTTTTTTTTTTGCGTGTAACTAACGGCAACCAACAAAAAGACCCGACAGTTAGATTGTCATTTTCCCTCTTAGTCTGTAAAGATCACCAGTTTCAACCAATGGGATCGCTCCATACCCCCTATGTCTTTTTTGTCCCTAGCTTTGTCTATCAATTTCAATAATCGGGCCGCAGGCATAAGTGAAAAAAATCAAAGTAAGTACTAGTCGAAATCGAAAAGAGTTTAGTTTTTGAGACTAATATTTTAGCTTAATACTATACTATGCTTACCACAGTGAACCAGCCTATGATCAGCACTCCCGTTCTCAGGGAGCAACCGCAGCAACAAAACCTCAATTGCGGGAAAAAGGAGTTGGGTCCAAAAACCGACCGAGATCTGTCCGGCACCATAGTTCAAGTAGGCTTCAAATAGAATCCTGGAAAATAATTGGGACAGTGTGACAGCTGTAATTAGATGAAATAAAAACGCTGCCTATTTTAATTATACATACACTGAAAAAAAAATTCTCGGCGTTTTTACCAAGGTCCGTTGGTACCTTTACCATCTCACTTTTTTTTACCAATTATTGGTGATTTTACCAAGACAGACTGGTAAGCTTACCTAAAAACCGGTATTTTTGCTATTTTATTTCAGGAAAGAATACCACTTTTATTGGTAATCGATTCCCGGTAACTTTGCCATTTTATCTCGGTAATCCTACCATAGTCCATAAAAAATATTGGCGTTTTTACCAAGGTCCAGTAAAATTACCAAGAAAATTCATTAATTTCACCGAGATTTCTCGGTAAAATTACCAATTCCATAAATGGTAATTTTACCAAGAAAAAATTGGGAATAAATAGAACCCTGAATTCTTGGTAATTTTACCCTTTTCTTAGTAAATACACCGATATTTTTTTTCAGTGTACGATATCGACGGTGAAACCAGTACTCCCATTTCTCGGAACTAGTGCCAAATTTCGGACCTTTTGAGATCTTTTTGAATTATTCCCGGAATTTTTGAAATGCCCGAAAGGTTCCGCATTTTTAGCATTTTCCGGAACTTTTGAAAACATCTAAAAAGAATCCCAGAACTTTCGACGGACATGGAATCGGAGCACTGGGGAGGTTCTGCAAAAATGCGTATCTCGGTTGCGGCATTTTGAAATCTTCGCTGATATTTTATTCTTCAAAATGAGACAGAATCAACATTATGGCTTGAAGTTTCTACAGAATATTTTTTAAAAAGAGAAGAAAAATCACGATGATTTTCGGAAAATTATGTTCAGTAATTTTCCATGTAGAAAATTAAGAATGACAGGAAGTCCGCTACGCTGCATGGACCGAGATACCTACGCACTTCTTCAGTTTCACCATCAATATGTCGATAGGTTTTCAAAATTTGGAATGATTTGGAATCTATCAAGGATACGTACCATCGATTGTGGTGATCCAAGTCTCTGCTGATATTTTTTTTTTTTTTTTCAAAATAAAATTAACCAACAGTTTTTCTTGACATTTTATGTGAATTTTGCACTCATTCATCAATTTTCACTGATAATTTTTTTTTAAAAAAAACATTTAGATTAGTTCTGTTTCTAAACAAATGAATAAAGAAAATATCAGAGATTCTGAAACGCCATTTATTCAATACGCTTGTTATTTTTCTGCCATCGATATGCATAATTGAATAAATAGTAAAATATAAAAGGAAATTAAGCAACGCTTAGTATACTTGGGCTGATTCCCGTTAAGTTCGAACATAACATCTCGTCAAAGTGTAGAGAGACCTCCGTTTCACACGAAAAAGATCAACAGGGCCTAAACTGAATTAATCTCTGACGTTTATAGCATATGTCCCAGAATATCATTTTGCTAAGATAATATTGATATTAAATCGCCTTTCAGCGCAATATAAATACCATATTTCTACCAGGAAATCGGAATATTTTCACGTCATATGGTCAATGAGTGCCACTTTCAAGGATCGATAAAGTGAGTTCCATGTCAAAAAGGAAAGGCGAGTTACAATACAAGGGTGGACTGGAAACGATTTTAATTTCACCGGAACACATTTCTGTAAGAGGAGCCCCTTCAATTAGTAGATAGGCAACATACACAACACTTCATCGCTGAACGATAATCTGACTACATTTTGCAATTAGGAGACACAATGGGCCTGTTGCAAAGTTTTGCTAGAGCAGAATGAAGAGTTGTTAATGCCTCAAAAATCACGATGAACGCATCGGCAAAGTCTGAAATGCACTCATAAATTCTCAATCTGCGTAAGAAATTTGCGTTGTTTTGAGCTTCCCGCTTCAAAAACGATACTACTGCACAGATGAACATTTTGTTAGAGGAGTCGCTCCATCGTCGGCAATATTCATCATGGCCGACGCTTGCGCAGTTCCTCGCGTAATTCGAGGAGAGTTCAAGGTCAATTAAGGCGGGCGAGGAAAATATGAACTTAAACACGCCGATTGTTATATGGTTTAATCCTGTTCAGGTGTTATCTCGTCCCTTCACACATGTTTTGGCGGACTGGCGTCGGCCATGATGAGTTTTGTCGCCGATGGAACGACTCCTCTAACAAAATGTTCACCTGTACCGTAGTATCGTTTTCGAAGCGGGAAGCTCAAAAAACCGCAAAAATCTTACGCAGATTGTGAAGTTATGAGTGCATTTCAGACTTTGCCGATGCGCTCATCGTGATTTTTGAGGCATTATCTGCAGGAAACAACTCTTAGTTTTGCTCTAGCAAAAGTTTGCAACAGGCCCATTTCTGGCTCATCCATAAAAACACTTGTGTGCGAAGGAAAACTAATGACTCTTATGCTGATTCTGAGTCAGAAAATTGTAGTATCTGATCGCAAAATGGAGTCCAATCTTGCCATGCAATCGAAAATATTCGTAGGTAGTCTGTGCATGTGCAATTTAAGCAAAGGGTCTCATCTCAATACTGCCTTGCTAGGGAAAAACGCCGTGTGAATATTCGAGAGTTGCCAAATTTCCACCACAACAATGATTATTTTTGAGGAGAGTTGTGAATATTTCCTCTTGACATTTTCAGATGATATAGATCTAATTACAAAAAAATACTCTGAAGAATTAAACGAAAAATATTCACAATTTCTCCTGAAAATTCGTAAATGATCAAAGGCAATTTGGCAACTGGCGAAAGTTCATAAGGCGTTTTTCCTTAGCCGGCAGAATAGTCATGCACTTTGAATGAATAAAAAGTTGTCCTCTAGGATTTAACTATAATGCCGTAAAAAAAGAAAGGAAAAAATAAGAAAAAATCTCACCGTTCGAAAGAAATACTCAAGGTACCTCAGCCGCCAGATGGTAAATAAGAAAATTGTCCAGTTCTGGATACCTACACTTATGGTGATTTAGAATTTGACCTGAGAAATGGATGTGAATAACATGATCCCTAGCCGAAAAATGAGCCACGCAGGACGAGCTGACCATACTCAATCGACGCGTCTCTACGATGGGCGAGCATTCGTTCGATTCGCAATCTATTATTCAACAGCCTGTCAGTCAAAAAAAATGAAACCCTTCATACTGCGAGTAAGACGGTGGCGAACCTTGCCGCAACACGCAGCGTCGTGGTGGCACAGAAAATTTGAATGTGCTAGCAGGTGCGTGGCGTGCTTTGCGATATATCGATTGTTATGCCATTTAAACCTATGGAAAAGGATCGATAAACAGGGTGCTCGCGACGAACACCTTGATAATCGATTCTTTACCATAGCTTCAAATGGAGCGTTGGAAGGAAAATATTTAAAAATTTCTCTGAAGATTAATATTTTATCGAAGGAAATTTGGCAACATCTAAAAGCTCATACGGCGTTTTTTCTTCGCACGGTAGTATGAGAGGGGCCGGTCTGGGCCCACCCTTGATGAATTTCCACAACTCTGCGATTTTTTGCTCATTGAAAGTCTATACTTTACGGAATGCATCGTGGTTTGATCATTTCCGGTCTCTTTCCAGATCTAATACAGATACTTGGCCTGGTCTGAGGGCCAATCTTGGCGGAAAATGCGGGTTTGCGGTCGAATTCCGAAAAATCCTCATCTTCCGCCAAAAACCGTCCAGATCAAATCACAATACATTCCATAAAATATAGACCTTCATCCAGAAAAAAATCGTTGATTTGAGGAAATTCAGTCAGGGTGGGCCGAAAAACAGCGCTTATATGAAAAATGTCCCTTTCATGAAAATGTCCTTAAGGTGATTCGTCTAGCTCAAGTGACGTGGTTGAATTGCCTTGCGATATATCGCATCAATTAGGTCAAAAATTCCGACAGATTTTGAATTTTTAGCCGTAAAGAGGACGACAGCCCCTGCGCAAGAACCTGAAGAATTATTCTAAACCAAAAAATTATCAAAATGGAGGGAAATGAAAGCAGAATCCTGCTTGAAAATGTCCTCCCATTTGACACAGAAATCGATAACTATATCGAATGCGAGGTTTTTTTTCCATACAGGATTCTGCTTTCATTTCCCTAAATTTCCATAATTTTTTGGTTTAGAATGATTCTTCAGGCTCATGCACATGGGCGATCGTCCTTTTTTCGGCTAAAAATTCAAAACCACCATTTCCTATGGTGAAGTGGTCGTAGCGCTAGCTCTATGATCGGGAGGTCCCGGGTTCGATTCCCGGCCAGGCGACCCGAGTTTGACGGTCTCAAACAATGGTTGCCTGAGACTGGTTAGGGACGGAGGGGGGCGGGACTTAAGCTCAAGGATTAGCTCTTGTGGGCTACTTGAAATAGGAAAAAAAACAGCTGGGATTTTTGACCTAATCGATGCAATATATCGCATGCCAGTTCGACCACGTCACTTGGGCTTGGCGAATCATCTCAATGATTCAGAGAAATGCGCGGAAAGTCTCGATGCATTTTGTTGCTAATTATTGTAAGTTCTCCTAAAAAGGGATAATACATTGGAGGAGATGATGCGACATGTAATGCAGTCATGCCGATTCTGTTCAGATCCGTCCATTAATAAAACTTCATAGTTTGTTTCGATTTGACAGCCTTCTGTAAAGGAACTGCGTTAAGCAGAAAGGAACCAAGCCACATCAGCTGTTGCCAAATTTAATTGAACCATTTAATTTTTACATGAATAAAACGATTGTGCGGATTTTTTTGTTAATTTCAGTTAATTTTCGGCGCAGTACAAAGCAGATTTCTTAAAATTTTCAAAGGAGTCCGCACAAACGTTCTCCTGTGAAAAATCAAATTGCCCAGTTGCTTAAAGGCTATAGCAGATGTGGCTTGGTTCCTTCCTGCGCGGAAAGTTTCGATTCATTTTGTTGCTAATTATTGTAAGTTCTCCTATAAAGGGATAATACATTGGAGGAAATTATTCGACATGTGAAGCAGTCATGCTGATTCTGTTTAGATCCGTCAATTATTAAAAACGCATCGTTTGTTTTGATTTGACAGCCCTCCTTAGAGGGACTGCGTTAAGCAGAAAGGAACCAAGCCACATCAGCTGTTACCAAATTTAATTGGGCAATTTAATTTTTACACGAATAAAACGGTTGTGCGGTTTTTTTTGTTAAAAATTAAACTACGTAGTTAAATTTGGCAATAACAGATGTGGCTTGGTTCCTTCCTGCTGAACGCGGTCCAATTATTTGACATGTAAAGCAGTCATGCTGATTCTGTTTAGATCCGACCATTATTAAAACTTGACCGTTTGTTTCGATTTGACAGCCCTCTTTAAATGAGGGTCGCTCAAAGGGTTGTTAAGCACTCGCAAGTCAACGATATAATGGTCCTCAGAAAACGTATCCGGAAGTTCAACGGTCTCCTTGCAAGCTTTTCTCCAAGCTTGATAATGATCAAGTCCACTCATAAGTCATGAGCTTCCCACACCTGTTTTCCGTCCTCGCCACCCCCCCCCCCCCCCNCCCCCAGCCAAACTCTCACTCAAGTCGGGAAAAATCGATAGAGATAAGGACAGTCCCAACACGTAGACGAGAGATCGGCCGTCTTAAGTAAAAACGCCGTATGTACATTCAAGAATTGCCAAATTTCATCCAATTAAATGTTTATTTTTCAGGAAAGTTATACATATTTTCCCTTGGAAATTTTCCATTAATTTATATCAATTCGTGAATGAAATGTTCTGAAAAATTTCAGGAAATATATGCACGGATTTACCTGAAAATTCGTATTTTAGCAGAGGAAATTTGGCAACGTCTGATGGTTCATACGACCATATTCCTAAGCACGGCAGAGATATACTCGTCAATTTGAAGCTCCATTAAAGTTATTAGTTTTTTCGCAGACGGCTAAACTACCGTGCTAAAGAAGAACGCCGTATGAACATCCGAGAATTGCCAAATTTCCCCGGATAAAACATGTATTTTTGACGAAATTTAAGCATATTATTACACGAAATTTTCAGATATTTTAGATATTTATTATTTAAATTGCGAATAAAATAGTCTGAAAATTTTGAAGAAAAATATTTACAATTCCACCAATAAATTCGTATTTTATCGGAGGAAATTTGGCAACGCCTGAAGGTTCATACGGCATTTTTCCTTAGCATGACAGTGAAGGCTCAAAGGATTTGCGAGGAAACCCGCATCGAAAACACTGAAAGGCACGGCGCGGATTGTCTAACTTTTAGCAAGAATTTTTGGATACTGTGCCAAAGTGTTGGAAAGAATTTTCATTGAAATTACACGTCAGCGGTTTGCAGCAAAATTTACCATTCCTCCACATAATTTTTAGCAACGATTATTCTTGATTTCAATTTTTTTCCTCGAGAGCGTTATTTAGAGGGATTTGAATCAAAAGGAACTATATTAACTCTGGCATGAGCCCTCAAATACATAAGAGTACGTCCATAACAGGGCTTATGTCAAAACGGACATATAGTTCCTCTTGATTTTAATACGTCCATTTTTCATTCTCTTCTTTAGTAATCCCTGCTAAAAATTGGCAGTAGAATGTGTGTTCCAAAGTACCATAGACCTACAGCCGGCTGTAAGATACCCAATAGCTTCTGTAGTCGGATGTACAATTTCTTATAGCCTTTTATAGCCGATGGCGATTAAGCAACAACCAGACGATAAAGTTTATGCTAAACGTTAATACGGATACTAGGACTTAGTTAGTTTTTGGACTACCTCTCTTTTTGTGCCGTAGTATCTTGATTTATTTTGCGAGGAAAGCTCCGTACTTTTGAAGGATGCCTGTCATTCTTAATATGTTGGAGCGCCTTCAATTTCTTATGATACTGTGCAATACATCTGGTGTGAAATAGTTGCTTCAGACGCCGTGGCACGCTGCGGCGCGGCGGGCGGGCGCACATTGGCGCCTACAAACCTAACAAGGATACTTCACGCATTGCGCAATGCGTGAAGTATCCCTGTTAGGTTTGTAGGCGCCGGTGCGTTGCCGCTCCGCTTTGTGTTAGGCTCTAATATTTAATCTCGCGGAGTCAGCGTTTTTCAACTCATGATTTTGAAATGTTTGCACGCTCTGTATGGACTATTCTCATTTTGATTGATGAAAAAAAAATATGTTTTAAAGGAAAATATAATGTGTGTTTTGTAAATATTAAGGTAGTTCCGTATCAAACTTAATGATTTCCAAAGCACACGAATTTCTACACAATTTTTTATAGCCTTTTGTAGCCAATGGCGATAAAGTGTAAAGCCCGGCGATAGGAACTATAGCCCGACTGTATACTTTTTTATAGCTTCGTGTAGCCCGGCTATATGATTTGCTCCGTTTTCTACAGCCAGCTATATGATTTTCAATAGCCTTCTTTAGTCGGCTACAAGAACTCCTATGGTATTATGAAACGCAGCTCCCATCGCCAATTTTTACCAGGGATGTCAACGCTTCCGCTTGAATCTCGCTTTTTGCACATTGGGATAATGAAAGGAACGTTATTTACGTTGCAAAAATTTTACTATGAATGAATAAATTGTCAAATGAAGGACCAATAGGATATCGGAAAATTCAATTGTATATACAGCCTCGAAAAAATCTGTGACACTTGATAACATCCTGTGGGCCACAAAATACGGGAAACGGGTTAATGACCTTATCGCTGAATTGAAAGGAGAGTAAGGGTTCATTAGGAAACTCCTTGTCAGTTTCACGTGGCTAGTTTTACGAGGTCAATGTCGTATCCGCATGTAAATGTTTGAACTAGCATTGGTCAGTAAGTCAGAAGATCAACATTGATACCATTACGAAATGACGGTACTCGGTTGTAAATATTCCCCGCGTGCCCTGATTTTTGACGCCGCAATTAGGGGAGACCGGGGCTATGTTGGCCACGGGGCTATTGCCGCAATCAGACGCTGAATTTAGCTCCTGAATGTGGAAGTCAACAGTCATCGCCCAACGGCTGAAATTTAGCAAATTCGAGTTATTTTCATCCAGATGTGTATCAAATCTACTCGAATAGTTCAGACAAATTCAAAATTGGTCCGATGGGTGCTGAGAATCGTTGCTGAATTTTGCGCGTCACGCGCAAAATTCAGGCATCGGGCCGATAACTTCCACATTCAAGCCACATTCAGCGTGTGATTGCGGTGTATGATAACCATCGTGAGAATTTTGTAGAGAAAAACGTAAATTTGATGTCTTGATGAGAAAAAAGGTTGGCAGCGATGTAGACTAACAATTTAAAATATCAACATCGATGGTGTCCCCCTCTGTTATGCTCTGTGCTGTAACATTCTTGTTTACCTTCGAAAATAGCCCGAAAATGATATTTTTAATGAATTAATTTTATGAATTTTTTTAATTTTGAATTTTGTTTGCTGTGGCGAGTATTTATTTTGTATCTTATTAATCTTTGTTTCTATTTGAAGTAGACCCCTTGCCTTTGATTTTAGTGTAGGATTTATGATTTTTGACTGCTTGTTTCTTAGTTGGATGACTTTGATTTGAGGTAACCTCAATCGTGGCTATGTGGACCATTTTTCCAGGGCTATGTTGACCTACTATGAAGACATACATTTTATACTTTTTTCTTCGTAAGGTTTCAAAACCATTTTATTTGAGTTTAAAACGGTCCTATTTAGTAAGGAAGTAGATCTTCTTATTATTTTTTACGTTGCTCTTCACGCGAACTCAATTATTAAATTTGATACTGTTCATTAAAAATATTTTTTTTTTTTATTTTTAAATGTTCAGCTCCAAAGGTAATGTGTTTTATTAACAGTACGAAAGATAAGTGTAAGGGCATAATACTAAGCTATTTTAAGTGCAATTACAATCAACTGAACAAGGTTAACATAGCTTCCTTACAGGTGGCTCACTTAGCCCCGGGTGTGGCCAATATAGCCAAAAGCAGGGGCTATGTTGACCGAAATGGATTTTCTTTTCAAAACGCATGAAACTCACAAAATTAAAGTATTTTGTGCAATTTTTTCAGTTGATTTTAATTTTCAATGTATGCTCAAGGATTAGAGAATTAAAAAAATGGCATTCTATCTTACTGATTCTTCAGAGATAAGTTTTCGAAAAATCTAGTCAACATAGCCCCGGTCTCCCCTAAACTTTGCGGTCAAAACTGCAACAGCGGTAAAGGAAAACTAACAAGGCCGCAGCGTGGAGGCTGATTTAATATCAATCTTCCACCGCATTGCTAAGGCGCAATGATACAACTATTCGTACTCTCCGGAACGCGTGAGGTATCACGCCACGTTTGAAGGCGTTTTCGAAACTGCCAACTTTCCATATGAGGATTCTTTTGTCTAATAGATATCATACTATAACTGGCCGGCAAATATTAGGTACGCACTTCCGCTGCCCTTCTTCACCACAAATTTTTAAAAATTCAGTACCTCGAAGGCAGAAAAAATTCAGTACTATTTCGATGCATTTAAGTTGAATGCTAATTTTAGTTCCTATTTTTTAGTTATATTTTTACCGCGCTTGTTTGTTTTTCCATCCCTCTAGAATATTATATTTTTACTAAACACAAGCCTACCTTGAGCACACATAAACTTTGTTGTTAAAACTGCAACAGCGGTAAAGAAAAACTAACATGGCCACAGCGTGGAGGCTGATTTAATATCAATCTTCCACCGCATTGCTAAAGTGCAATGATACAACTATTCGTACTCTCCGAAACGCGTGAGGTATCACGCCACGTTTGAAGGCGTTTTCGAAAATGCCAACTTTCCATATCGGGATTCTTTTCGACGGTGCAAGTCGGCAATCACATAACTCGTTTGCGGTGTCTGAAAATGTCCGCAACTATGTTACTTTTTTAAAGGAGAAAAAATGGACATGATTCCTTGCAGTTTTTGCAGAATTTTCCTCGCACATAGAAGAAAAATCACGGCAGTTTTAAGGAATTACCGTTGAGTAGTTTTCCGTTTAAAGAATAAAGTATGACAGGAAGTCTGCGACGTCGCAAATCGAGTTATCCGATTGCCGACTTTCACCGTCGTTTTGTCTAATAGATATCATACTATAACCGGCCAGCAAATATTAAGCACTTCCGCTGCCCTTCTTCCTAAAAATTCAGTACCTCGAAAGCAGAAAAAATTAAGTACTATTTTGATGCAATTAAGTTGATTCTGAATTTGAGTTCCTATTTTTTAGTTATATTTTTACCGCGCTTGTTTGTTTTTTAATCCCTCTAAAATATTATATTTTCAATAAACACAAGCCTACCTTGAGCACACATAAACTTTGTTGTTAAAACTGCAACAGTGGTAAAGAAAAACTAACAAGGCCGCAGCGTAGAGGCTGATTTAATATCAATCTTCCACCGCAATGCTAAGGCGCAATGATACAACTATTCACACTCTCCGGAACGCGTGAGGTATCACGCCACGTTTGAAGGCTTGGGGGGAGGGATCGCCGAGGGGGGAGGTTCCCAGGGAAGGGGGGTTCGTAGGGTTGGGAAGTATCGCGGAACTAGGATTCCCAGGGGGGAGAGTCCCGGGGAGAGGGGGGTCCGTGGGGTTGGGTGCGGCATCGCGGGGTAGGGTTTCCTAAGGGGGTTCCCGGGGGAGAGGGGGGATGTCCGTGGGGTTTAAGTAGGATCGCGGAGTAGGGTTTCCAAGGGGGGAGGGGCCGCGAAGTAGAATCACGGGGGGAGGAGTAGGTTTTTTTTTTTTTTTTTTTTTTTTTTTTTTTTTTTTCTGTTTTAGGTGCAGCTACCGTTCCCGCAACCGAAGGTAAGCTACCGTTTTATTTCTCCTTATTTCTAAATAAGGGTTATAATCGTTATTCAGTTTTAGTGGGCACTACTTCCGTCTTACGAGCAGAGCTGCTTTTTAGCAGAATCAAAAATGGCATGGAGCAGAGAAAGCTGGAGCTGCGTCAGCGTTGGTAAGTACTATATTTTTTTCCTTCCCCCCCCCCCCCCCCCNCCCCCCCCCCCCCCCGTGGATTAGGGCTCATGGCGATACCACGTTAAAAAAAGCGCGCCGTAAGCTCTACCTCCAGGAGCAGTACCGTATCAATTACCTGATCGGACTCTCCTAAGGTGGTGTGGAAACGAGCTTTTCAAAAGTTGTTTCCCCATTCCTTTTACGATTTGTGCTTTATACTGCCGTGCTGAGGAAAAACGCCGTATGAACATCCGAGAGGTGCCAAATTTCCTCCGATAAAACGTTTAGTAATGAAGAAAGTTATGAATATTTTTCCTTGACATTTTCAGGAACTTCAGGTGAAATTGCGAACAAAATTATCTAAAAATTCCGAAGAAAAATACATAAACATTTTCCCGAAAATTCGTGATTTAGCGGAGAAAATTTGGCAACGCCTGAAGGTTTATACAGCGCTCTTCCTCAGCACGGCAGTGTAGCTTCTGACTTCAAAACCTGAGAATCTTTTTATTGAACCGTACAAAATTGAAATTTTCAGGTGACAGCAACGAGAAGCTGAGGAAGTGTGAATTTTCTTTTTTACACGAAGAGCAGAAATTCAATACCTGGTAAGTGCCATCAGGTGCCTATCATGGGGCATCAGTTTCTAATAGACCAAATTTAGAGAAAATTTCCGCATGAAAATTCAATGAAAACGGGGCGCTTTACGCTGAGGAGCAACATGCATATTTTAGCAATAACCTAATGACGCTCGCCAGGTTTTGAATTTCTACTCGTCATGTATGGTACGCCAAGGTGACGTCATAAGTCTATGTGGTATACTGCCGTGCAAAGGAAGAACGCCGTATGAACATCCGAGAGTTGCCAAATTTCCTTAGATATAAACTTTATTTTTGAGGAAAGTTATGAAAATTTTTCTTTGAGAATTTCTGGAGCTATAGGTTAAATTGAGAACAAAATTATTTTAAAAATTGGAGGAGAAATATTCATTCATTTACTAGGAAATTCGTGTTTTATCAAAGGGAATGTGGCAACGCCTGAAGGTTCATACGGCGTTTCTCCATAGCACGTGCAGTATAGGGTCTACGGTTTGTAACCATTGTGTTACACTGCACCGTTCCGAGTCTATCACACGGGGACTTCAACGCTAGAGTAGAAAAGCAGAAAAGTAGAAAAGTACGATGCTCATTGATGGTAAGCCAAGGTAACGTTTAAAGGCTTCAGCACGAAGTTTACTTTTACAGTGGAGGGAAAGTTATTTTTCTGAATTTCTGCTTTATTTCATCTATTGAATATGACTTGACCAAAAATTTAGTCTAGAATGCGTGAGATCACAAAATTTTAATTGCTTTAAATTTTAATCCTTTTTAATTATCGTTTCCTTCTCACATCTCGTCTTTTTCTCAACCAATATACATAATTTTGTTTTTTACTACTAGCTGTGTTTTGTGATGTACCTTGATGATGGCGTTTGCCAAAATCGGTATGTCGGATCAATATAATGAAAATTATGTAGTTTCATGCATGTGGGCTAAATTTTTGGAAAATTCTTGTGAGCAATTGAATGGTTTGAATAATTTGCAACGTTGGAATTGGGTTACGTTCCATCGTCCGAAAAATGATGAAGTCAGAAGTTGCTGACTTTTATAAACATATTGAGTTGATGGCGAGAGACGCACAAACGCACACGAATATTTTGACTTAATTCCCTGGTAAGCTGACATCAGTGACAGGATAGGTGTGAATAAGCATAAAACAAGAAGGAAACAATCTTAATCCAATTATTCAGAACAAGTTCTGAAGCCCATTTCTGATCTCTCTCTTCTCATGTAGCGGCTCGACATGTTTCGATGCATATCAAATCGAAGAAGATTATTGGAGTCTCTCCTCGAATGTTTCGTAATATTCGTTGAGGATTTGGTTGCGCATCAAAAATGTATGTAAGCATGAGAAAAATACCTCGAGATTACGTAGCACTGGGCCCGTGCACGGAACTACAGACAACTGGATTCTTGGTCGCCAGGAGCAGCAATTTGACAACCCCGGATTTCCTTCCTTTAAACATATGCTAAAAAATCGATTCTTGTAGGAGCACATGGTCCCTCCAAGAATCGATACATTTCCATAGGTTTAAATGGAGGAAAGACGATGTTGCCAATTTGCTGGATCCGCCAATGTCGCCCGGACAAGAGTACGGAACTACATTTCAACATAGCGAAACGCCTGCTCCCAGATTGTATTTATCAAGTTTCTAACTAAAAATGTGGCAGAGTTTACCTCTGATTACATGTGAAATCAGCATGATTTGGGCAGCTATTCTGCCGTGCTATGGAAAAACGCCGCATGAACATTCGAGCCTCTCGCCGAAGTTTCAATGTCAATTTTTAAGGAGAATTATGAATATTTTTCTTTTAAATTTTCAGATAATTTAAATCTGATTGCGATATCATTTTTTCATTCATCACAGTTTTTTTTTTTTTTTTTTTTTTTTTTTTTTTTTTTTTTTTTTTTTTTTTTATTCATCAAATTATGTTACAACCACCTGTTTACAAGTGTTAATTAACTTCGTTTTACAAATATAATAACAACCAAATTAACTATTTTTAATTTTCATTCTTAACTTTTGCATGTATGACCTACTCTCGCACAGAACCTAACTACATTCATACATCTTAAAACTAGAGTAGTGGATTAGAAAAAAGAATTACAATAAACAATGAAAAATAAATGAGAGAGATAAAAAAAAAAAAAAAAAAAAAAAAAAAAAAAAGTTATAAAGCTATTAAGTTTTAATTACTTTTGCTCTCATGCGGGATCCATGTCCGCAAAAGAATTCTGGCAATTAGGTTGTTAAGGACCTATTTTTTATAACAAAGTGAATAAGATACAAAAGTTTTAAATTAGACACCGAAGGCTAAATCTCGAGGTTTGACCCTCTTGAGCCTTCTCACCATATCCTCGGTTGTAAGTTCCTTGGCTAAGGGATTTTCATGAATTTCAAGCTTGCTAAAATATCTATGAGAGGCATTTTTGATGCAATCAGAGACGGATTCAACGTCTAACTCTTCTCTGATTGATTGGTTAGTTGTGAACCATGGGGCATCCACCATTGATCTTAGCACCTTCGCCTGGAAGGACTCGCGTTTTGCATAGTTCATATCCTTTTGATATATTCCGTACCACTCGTTTATTTTTAATCCTCGTATAAAAACCACCCATTTGCTAAATACAATTCTAGCTGGAGCGCACTTCAGCTATGCATTCACCACTGCAAAAGTGTCAAAGGAAATTGACAAGCCCAGCGTGCATGAGGGCTATTTCAATTATTATGTCCAAGTGCGATGGGAAATTGCAATTTTAGTTCACTTCATCGCAACTTCACTACAATATATTCGTTGGAAGGTAGCAAAAGCTCAACATTTTGGTTTTCTGAACTAAAATTGGCATTTTTCTCACTATTATCATATACAGCAATAAAACAAAGACTGAAAGAAGGAAAACAAATAAATATAGCGATCAATGAAAATATATTCGAACAAAAATAAAATTTTTATAATTTTGAAACAAGCTTGATAAAATTAGAAACGTAACATGTAATTGTATAAAATTAATTTCAGGTAAAGACTATAACAAATGAAATAAGGAGATTCAATCTGAGAATCATGAATGAAACATTAAATGAGAAGAAAAATAAAAAAGTATTCAACTATTCAGTTATGATTCTCAGATTTAAGCTATACTTTGCCCGTTTAACTTTTCATTTATGATTTAATTCTTCTTATTTTTATTTCTTTGCTCATTTAATCACACAGTACTGCAAAATATGTTTCATTTCTATTGCGCTTTTCGTTCCCTTTGACAATTTTTCACGATATTTTAGAGTCATGTTCACAGACTGCGAAGCAAACTAAAATGAATTTCCGAAATTTAACTTAGGGCCCAAATTTCGTTACCTGGCTTCGAGAGGTTTGTCTCCAGTTTCCAAGCAGCACAGATTGAAGTAAATTGCAGTATATGGTTTTAGCACTGTATTGGAGTGATGAGTATGTTGCCTATCTCCTGATTGAAGGGGCGTCTGGTATTGTAATTCAATTCAATAAAATTGAAAAAATCACAATTTTTACTACATTGAAAATTGCCTATTTTTCTGACATAAGGAACTTATTTTTTTAACTATTCATAAACGGCATTCACTGACCAAATGATGAACAAATATTTTAATTTTATGGTAAAAAATAGCAATTTTACAGTATTAAATTGCAATTATACAGTATTAAATTGCAATTATATTTCTATGCACTGTGCTACTTGGGATACTGAAGAGCCCCCTCACTGACTAATTTCACGCCTAATTTCATACAATTATGCAGTCAAGGCTGCAGATGCTATTTTCGCAATCATCACTGTATAGTTTTTAGAGCAATAAGAAGGCGATAAATGATGTACTTATTGTACCAGCTCATTTTATTCCTGACCGTTAATATGGTTCTAGGCATTCAAATATCACAAACGTTGGAATTTTGGACATTTTTTTAAAACGATTTCTGAGAGTTATATCAAATATTCAGCTATTCATTAAGTAAATGCACTTCTGTCAGAAATAAAGCTTCTCTTCAAAAATGCACTCTAAATCGTTCCTCAGGGAAGCAGAAAAGCTCCTGTAGTCCGAATATTGAAACTATGTCAGCACGACTAGACAAGACAAAACCTTAGCTTAAAGGAGCAATATATCGCATTTTGATGTCTTATCATGCTGATTTAAACTTTGAGTAATCAGCCTTGTGCTTAAAGAGACCTTTTAAAGTGTTGAAGAGATCGCTTGGAAAAAATGATAGAATTGCATCAACTTATTCATATTTTTAAATTAAATGCTTTTTGGTTGTAAGAAAGATGAGTTCGAAATGGGGTTCAAGCGCACTTCCTAGTGCTTGACCCGTACCGTGGTTTCTTAAGTATAGAGGCTTCTCTACAATTTTGTAAAAATCAAATAAAATAAAACGGCATATCTTCCTGAGGGAAAATTGTGCTTGGATGAACTTTCCTTCTCTTTCTTGAGACATCAGTTTTAGAATGACTTTTAAGTTTTAATGCATGTTTGCTAAATCTTTAACACTGACTTAAAGATTCGTGAGCCAAATCGCAATTCTGTTCATTTTACAGTTATGTTTATAAACTTTGCAGCCACTCATAGCCAGCAAAATGTGGCCTATGATACTGTGATAAGTGTTTTAACATTTAAAGTTCATATTACTGATCTGAACCAATGATAAAAAGCCTCTGTAATTTTCAATGGATGCAAGCATAGGATACAAGACAAACATTAAAAAGCACGTGTGAAACAATCAGAATTAAAGAAATAAAACTGAACAAATATAAAAATCTTGGAAAACAAAATGAAAAAAAAATCACATATAAAGATAGGGAGGGAAAACAATAAAGCTTATTTTTAGCTAAAACTTGGTGTTTTGGTTAACATCGAGGTAAAAGAGAAAATTATTTGGATGAACAGGGTATTCGAATTAGTTTCCCAAACGCTGGGTTACTGGAGCTAGCTTTTATGTGAAAGAATATAAGATAAGGCTGTATTAAAATATTTAAAGGAACCTTCCATGGATTGAAAAGTTTAATAGATAATGAAAATTAGGTATGATTAACGCTATGTTTATTTTAAATAGAGGAAGACTTGCATTAATAATATATATATATAATATATTTAAAATACAGGGTGTCCCAGAGCACCCGCACCAGGCCTTTATCTCGATTGATTTAGGTCGAACGAAGTCAGGGACCACAGGGTTGAATAGAGAACCGACCCCAAGGCATCCGAATTTCATGGTATCAAAACCCCTCCCAGCCCCCCTTGGAGGATAAAGGGGGGGGGGGGGTAACGATCCTAAAAGTCGGGGTTTTCGATCGAATTTCGATTTGATTACATTAGAGTTGAAAAGTACGAAAAATTTCATGTAAAATCGACCCTTAAAAATCCAAAGTCGGACCACTTCACGCTCAAGAATGATCCCTTACAGAGGGGGACAGCAGCCCCCTCCATAATTTCCCTTTGGTCAAAAATTGACGCAGCTTCTCCGGAAAAAGATGATATCCCAGGTAATCGACACCAAGGAACCCGATTTACATGATCCCGAGGCCCCCCTAGCCATTCTTGAGGGATAAATGGAGAAGGCAAAATTTCAGAGGTTGGAGGAAATTGAGCCTCTCCTCGCAGTGCCTGACTTCGTTCGACCTAAATCAACCGAGAAAAAGGCCTGGTACGGGTGCTCTGGGACACCCTGTATGTTCTGCATCATATACAGAAGATGGCAATGGTGAATAATATCATGGTAAAAATATCATTGTTCCAGGTTACATAGATTGAGATTTTGTCTAAAATGTATTCCGGATTTGAGAAACTAATCAGGAGCAGACAAAAGAACGTACTTATGACAATTTAATAAGTTAATTTATTTTGCTGTAATGCAGCAATTCTATTTGCTGTTTTATTGTAATGTTGCAATTACCTTTTTTTGGTGTAGTGGGGCTTGCCAACTGTAAAATAAAGAAATAAATAAAAAATAAATTCATATCAATAATGAATGAAAAAAGACAATACAAATTTCATAACTAATAAGGTTTTTTGAGGGGGAAAATGTGATAATGATACGGCTTCTGCAGCGGTAGAAATAAGACCTATTCTAACAGACCGTTAGAAAGGGATGTTCGGAGATGAATTCTTACTTAGTATGACCTACACATATGTTCGAGTTAAGGAAGTCATGATTGACGTATTTGACCAGCTTGGAAATTTTGAAACCATCTTGTGCGACAATAATAAGAGAGGAACAAAATGAAAAAAAATTCTTAAAACCGTGGGTTTAAGAATTTCAGCAGAGCGACAGCAGTAAACTTGACGAGGGTAAAAAGATCCCTTTCAGAACTTCTTTCTAGAAAATTGTACCCAGAGTGGCTAGTGATCTTAGAACTTCCTGTTTTATAAAGATATAAAGAACAAAAGCCACATCGAGCCATAATTTGAGGTCAGCATGCAGAGAAGGTCTATTTACCGTAAAAATAGTAAGCTTTTTAGGTCTTTCGTAGATAGATCCGTCCCGACCAGTGATGTTCAATATTAATTACACAGATGAGGAGAATACTGTATGGTGTTTACGAAAATGTAGGGTGACACATACAGATGGCTTCTTGAACTGTTGCTAGGATGAGAAGATGAATAATCATTTCTTTTCTACGAGTATCTGCAATCTGTCAGTTGATCGACTTAAAAGAGGTATGTTGTCCTGGCAAATTACCGTATGTTTAGTACTTGAATTACCATGTTTAGTACATGTATTAGGTGGAAGTTTATTGCTCACACGTAAAGTGCACTTAATGCTCCAAAAAAATGCTTTTCATTTAAAATGTCATACAAAAAATTGCAAAACGTTTGCGGAATATGGAATTCTGCTTTCAATGAAAATACCCTGATGATCATGACATGTAAATTCTATCAAAGAAATACATTAAAAAACTGAAATTTTCAGAGGAAATCGTGAGTCTATCCTAAAATCAACCATCAAATAACCCAAAACCTAAATCTATATCATCAAGTTCTTCTTGTGAATAAACAGGGGGTTGAGAATAATAACATGGGTTCGTCTGCAACAAAAGTTCTCTATCCTTGGACTTCTTAATTTCTGAAAATTCACTGCCTGCAAATGGGTGCCCATTATTACGAATATAATCCAGTAGGGTTTGTCCGTAATAATCCTGAGCATTTGTCACAGCGAAAAATTCATCAAGTTCCATTTCCCGTAATCTGCTCAACAGCTCCACGGTATTTTCTTCCCCAGCTTTGAATGATTCTTCTACCAAGTTTAGAATGCTGGTGACATCCTCCTTCCTTGAAAGAGCGGAGGGTTTTTTATTTTCTTTGTTTCTGGCGTTATACATGGCTCCATGTTTCAGTAGAGCTTTTGTCATCTCTACTGATCCATTCTGAGCAGCAATATGAAGAGCTGTGGTTCCATTTTCTCCCTTGGCATTAACAAAAACATTTGCTCTGCCATTCTTCTCAGCATGTTTGAAGATAGTATCTGTTAATTCCGCATCACCCTTCGCAGCAGCTATATGAAGTAGTGTGCTACCTGAATTGGTCACTTGAGCCACATTTGCACCATTTTCTAAAAGTAATGATGTTATGTCTTTGAGGGCATTACTTACTGCAAAGTATAAAGGACTGCAACCATTACTGTCGACAGCATTTACAATACCATTATTCTTTTTTACGAGTTCACTGACGAGATCTTGTTTCCCTTTTTTCACAGCTTCAAAAAGTTCATCTGCCATTGTCAAAATTTCTCTGATGGAGTTACACTCTGCTAGATCCAAGGGTGTCTTACCCTCTTTTGTCTTAGCTTCATATGCTGCCCCGCACTGAAGGAGTAGAGTTACGCTCTCTGGGTCATCTCCTTTAGCAGCATAATGCAAAGGAGTCCAGTTATTCTTGCAGGGAGGATTTACATTAATTTTTTCCAAAATACGAGAGATGTGAGGTTCACCACTCCTTGGAGCTCCTCTTTTGAACAGTCGAGGGAAAATTCGGTTAGTGCTTCTTGGGGTAATTTTTTCTTGTAAAAGAAATCGTAGAATTGTTTTATTATTTTGCTTCACAGCATGATGTAGAAGAGTAAGTTGACTATCTTCTTGTTTCAGGTTGACAGCTTCAACTGTTTGAAGTAAGCCTTTCACTTTTTCGATGCCCTCATTATCAATAACTGCGGTAAAAATTTGATCCACTGCACTCAGCTTCCTGCTAAGAAGATAATTTACTGAGTCAGGATATCGATCGATCTCTATGGGTCTCTTGTTTGATTTGTTACGTACATTGATTTTAGCTCCATTATTCAATAATACGGTTGCAGCTGGAATATTGGAGGATATTCCACAAAGGTGCAAAGGAGTATTGCCGTAGTTATCGACGGTATCAACATCAATACCGTTTTGCAAAAAAAACTCAACCACGCCTGGCACACCCTCAAATTCACCCTCAGCTGCAGTGTGCAGAACAGATTTTCCATCCTTCGAGACTGCCTTCAATTCTGCTCCCTTTTCTAGGAGCAGTTTTGCTATGGCTGCGTTTCGAGCAGTATGTAATGGTGTGCAACCCTCGTTATTAGATGCATTGACATTTGCACCTTCCTTGGTGAGAATTTTTGCTGTGTGGAAATTCTGTACAAAATGTAGGGGTGTATCCCCCGATTCGTTTGAGGCATTAACTTCTGCTCCATGTTGTATGAGGCATTTTGCAATGGATGGGGTCCAAGCTGAGTGCAAAGGTGTATTTCGTGACTTGTCCATTGCATTGACATTCGCACCTTTATCTATGAGGAGATTCACGGTAGATAAATGTCTGGCCAAGTGTAAAGCAGTTCTCATTTGATCGCACTCATATCCATGGTAGTCAATACAGCTGTTGACATCAGTTCCCATTTCTATGAGAAAATCGGCTGCCTTGGGATCGACTCCACCATAATCCTCGCGAATAGCCCAATAGAGCGGGGTGCCACCTCGGGCATTGTTAAGAGTAGCTCCCTTCTCTATAAGGTACCTCATTGTATCAAGAGAACGAGAAAGATTATGCTTCACCAGCAAACACAGGGGTGTTCTTCCATCCTTTTCGGTGGCATTTACATCCGCTCCATTCTCTACTAAAAATCTTATTAATTCTTCTTCGCCAATATTCCGTGATGCCCAATGTAATAGAGTTCCTCCTCTATCCATTGCATAATGAGCATGAGGGTAATAAGCATTTATGTCCGAGCCCACAGAAATTAGAAACTTTGCAACTTCCAGTTTTGAGCATACTACAGCGAATTGAAGTGGTGTGCAATTGTGATAATTTTCACTTCTTGCATGGATATCAGCACCATTTTCTACAAGAAGTTCAGCTACTTCTGTATGCCCATCCATTGCAGCAATGTGCAAAGGCGTGTTACCATTCTTAGTTTTACTTTGGATATTTGCTCCTTTCTTAATCAGGTAATCAACAACATCTAGCATTCCTTCATCTACAGCACGATGTAAAGGATTTAATCCACCTTCATCAGTAATATCAATATCACCAACTCTGTCAATGATTAACTTGGATATGTTTGTATTTTTCTCCTTCAGAGCACGCTCTAAAGGTGTTTGACTAAAATGGCGGGTTTTAACATCAACTCTCTCATCTTTGAGCAAGATTTGCGCACATTTCTCTTGATTCTTTTCTATTGCAATCCAGAGTGATGTGCAGCCATCGTCATCAACAGCATTGACATCAAGTTCCTTCTCCAGTAAATTGGATAGGATTTCCGTTTGACCATACTCAGAGGCAATGTGTATTGGGGCTTTCCCATTGAAATATGTGTTAATATAATGTGAGCAGCGATTATCCGCCAACAGAACTTTTACAATGTTGGTATGACCTTTTTCACAAGCTATGTGTAAAGGTGTTTTACCATGTTGAAGCCTACTTACATCTAAATTAGGTTGTTCCAATAGTAGTTTAACCAATGCAACATTACCACCCTCAGCTGCTATTACAAGAGGTGTTTTCTCATCAGGCGTCAGTGCATTAATATTAGAATTCACTTCTATGAGCTTTTTTGTTAATTCTACAAATCCTTTTTCAACTGCGATGTGTAGTGTTGTTTTGCCACATGAATTGAGCTCATTCATGTCAATGATTTTATTTTGCATAATGGTGCTCAGTAAAGATATGTTATTGCTCTCTACAGCAGCAAATAAGGGAGAGTCAAAATTAGACATTATGATAACTTGCGTTTACAAGTAATACGTTGAATGCAAATTTTAGATATTAAATGCGTATATTCTCACAAAAGGGCAGAGCCTAAGAGCGTAATTTAAATCTTGAAAAGAGCTCCGATTAGAAAATGATAATTTAATGGATACAGAGGACCAATTAACACAAAATTATGAACTCTTATATTACCTGGTTACACTAATAAAACCCTGAGCTATCAGAAGCTATAAAATAAAATTGATACAACTTAGTATATGATGTGAGTTTTGTTGTTCTTTTTTATAAATTTCAGAACAACTAACTCTCAAAGAGAAAAAAGAAAATGATCACATTTCAGATGTGCTGGTACCTCTACAAGTAATTCTGAAGCCTGATATATTAGAAATTATACCCCAGTGAGTGTTTTCTGTTGAACTGTGGCGGGCTCAGTTGTTCTTCTGGAACAAAATAAAATTGCATTTGATAATAGAATTGTGTCCTACTATTCTTGTATGAGCACTTGGCTAAAGATCGTTGTTCTCACATCCTAAATTATGAGGTCTAGAGGGACTCACAACCCTAGTAGCAGCGTTATATAAGAATTACATAAAGTTAATGTAAAGAATGTATAAAGTGGTTAATTATATAAAAAAAACATAATATTTATATAAGAATTTGTTGAAGAATTATTGACACTAAAAAAACCGTAAATGTTATTTAAAAAAAACATACAAAAAAGGAATAATTTATGTAAGCAAAAAGATATAAATTTTAAAGTTTTTTTATATAATATTCATAATATTTTTAAATCAATATTAATTAAAACATTAGCATAAGGATTACTTAATTTGCATATAATTTTTAGATAATGAAAATAGGAAAAAAAAGAAAATGTAAGGAATTACTTTTAAATTTTTAAAAAAATTTACGTAATATTCATACACATTTTAAATCAATATTAATTGAAATTTTAGCGTAAAAATTACGCAATTTCCAAATAAATTTCATGTAAATATGACCTGAAAAAATGAAAAAATTTATCCGGGTGAAAAGATATAAAGTTTAAGAATTTATTTATGTTCCAAACACACATGTATCTTCCACTAGGCATGTGTAAAGAGAATCTTTCAGCAAAATATGCATCATGCAAAGTAATAACGGATGACATCTGTCATGCAGACGTACTCAATAAAATAGAAAATGAACAAACAACACTCACCAACTTGCTCAAATCTGTAATCCACTGGGTCAGAAAAATCCACTTGAAGACTATAAATCCAAAATTCCGATTAGAACTGGTGCAGGTACGAAGGAACTTTTGAAAACACTATGAGTGCATTGTAAGAATATCTAAAGCACTCTTTAACGTAAGAGAAAAATTAGCACCATGATTTAATAGCTGATCAATACAGAACACCACTCTCAGAAAAGCACTGACACAACACGATTTTTCAGTTTAGTTTTAGAGGAGAAAGCATTTTTCAAAAGATGCGACATCATACATAGATCCACAGCTGAAATAATTTCATGATTTTCTCCGATCATTGATGATATTAAGGTAGCCATCGATTCTCTACCCGACGTTCCTTCCACACATGACAGGAAACATCTACAGGCATAGAGCAAATGGCACTAAGCAGCAATGTACATCTGATAAGGCAAGCTCCTGGAAGTGTCAATCTGCAAAAATACAAAGCGGGAGATAGATCATCAAATTGATCTACCTAAGGTTAATGGCCGTCCTTGGAGACAGACAATAAACTACGTAACAATATATCAACCACCATTTGATAACAGAACGAATTTAAAATGAGAGCAAAAGACCCTTCCTTTTGGAGGGAGGGCCAAGAAACATTTAAAAATGGAACATGTTACTACTTACAGGTCTGAGCCACCGAATAAAATACATTCCACCAGTCAATAAAATTTTAAATTTTGAATGTTGATGGATAACCTGATTGCCAGGATACATTGAGTTGAAACATTTGAAACGTAGAGCGGGTCATTTTTGTATAAGCTCTTGTGGTATCTTAAAATTATACGACTTTTAGGTACATGCACAAACTGATGATTTGACTTTAGGTACCTTAAAGGGATAAAATTAGGGCAACATCTGCAGCACTGCAGATGTGCGATTGGTAAAACTTCTAAGGATGAGGCGTTTTTAGTTCTCGCTAATGCATTAGCCACCCAATTCTAGAGTACCTGTATAGCGAGAGTATAGACAGATGTGAAACTCCGAAAATTCATCAGGCCTTCACCGATGCCTCCGCGAATAAAGTTAGGGCCCAGAAATGCAGCCAACCTATGAATTTCAAATGTCCAGAGCGATCTACAAATACAATTGTTACGAACCGTCGTTTATAAAGCATGTGATTGGCTTACTTTGTGCACAATTTTACTTATTTTTGCTAAAGAACGCTCATTTATGTACATTCTTGGCCATCTTGGTTAGAATTGAAAGCTGTAGGCTGGCAGTGAAATTTCGTGTGTTAGAAGTTGCTCAGAAGGGTGGCTGCACTTTTGGGCCCTAAGCTCTCCATCAAGCGATCTGTCCATACTCTCGCTATAAAGGTACTCTACCCAATTCATGAGTGAGGCAGAGGCAAAGACATAAAGACGGAGTGCTCGTATCTAAAAGCACGGGGAAAAAGTGAAGCCTGATTTGGCGCTGGGTGCTTGTGTGAGTGTGTAAATGAGCGCGGGAATCCATGGCGGCAAACGGAAATTTGATTTGAACTTGTCCTCTTAATTTTTCCATATTTCTTCTTCGAAACGTATTTTAAATGCCTAAAACGAATATATTAAGAAAGTTGGGACTGCGTCCTATGGTATTACACCTACTCTTGCTTGGTAATAGGCAGTAATCTCAGGTAAATTTAGTTTTTCTTCTGCTCATGGTCAGGGCCGGATTTACCTATAAGGCACTGGGGCACTTGCCCATAGCGGCAAATTTTGAGGGGCGGCAAATTTTGGCAGATTAATTGAAAGTTAAAGCGAGAAAAAAGGAAAAAATGGAGACAGAGACGGAGCGAAGTGAAAAGATGAGCGGCGAAATGTATGAAGGAAGGGAGTTGACGCTTGACGGGAGCGGCAAAGCTGCCGCCCCTTAGGTCCGGCCTTGAGCGCTACACGGAAAAAAAAGATTTCCTGAATTTAAGTAAACGCGTCTACTTGGATTTTTTACTTATTTCAAAACGGGTTTGACTTGGAAGAAACTAACGGTTTTCTTAAGTAAAATAAACGTTGTTTTAAAATAAGCCAACTTTTGCTTGAATGAAGAAACCAGTTTCTTTAAAATTAGTAAACGGGGTGAACGCCTTCTGAGTCCGGCCGTTGCCTCTTTTTAAGTCAACAGCATGCTTGGTAGAAGAAAATACGTTGTGTCGAAAGAAGAAACCGGTTTCCTCAAAATTAGTAAACGGGGCTAACTCCTTTCGAGGCGACCGGATGCAATTAGCAATACGCCCGTTGATTTTTTACAATTCAACAGTTTGCTTGGTACAAAGAAACACGTTGCGTTTAAAGAAGAAACCGGTTTCCTCAAAATTAGCAAACGGGGCGAACGCCCTCAGCGGGGGAGGATGCAATAAGCCAGACGCTGTTGCCTTCTTTTAACCCAACAGCTTGCTTGGTAGAAGAAAACACGTTGTGTCGAAAGAAGAAAACGGTTTCCTTAGAATTAGTAAACTGGGCGAACGCCCTCAGCGGGGGAAGATGCAATAAGCCGGACGCTGTTGCCTTTTAATAACCCAACAGCTTGTTTGATGAAAGAAAACACGGTACGTCAGAAGAAGAAACCAGTTACCTTAAAAGTAGTAAACGGAGTGAGTCCCTTCCGCGGGGAACGGATGCGGCATGGGACATGTGCGGTTGCCTACTTTCAATATAACATTTTGCTTCGAAGAAGAAACCAGTTTCCTTAAAATTAGTAAACCGGATGGTGACGCCTCCTATGAGAATGATACGTGCAATTGCTACCAGATGCCGTTAGCATCTGCTTAAACCAACACCATTTATGACGGAATAAAAGGAGACGGCAGTTAAAAAATCAAGATGCCCATTATATTTGTCTACAAAATAATTGTTCTTTAGGGAGAAATTCATTTAATGTGTCCTTTGAGAAATCACTCATATGCTCGGCGTCGACAAAAAATTAAATAAATAAAGAAGTAAAGAAGGAGAGGAAGAGGAAATATTTGCGTTGTTTTAAATAGATCGGCACTGTGCATTTGAAGTTTTAATTTTTATTTTTAAATGAAGGGGGCCTCATAAAGAGGACTTAAATACTTAAGTAGATTGAAACCGGGAGTTTTTTGCATTGCCTCAGTTCAGTTTCATCGGACAATGTATTTCCTCACACTAAAAAATCGCAATTTTTTTTACTTATTTTCTTCCTTACTTTTCCTGTCCTGATGAAT
>NW_017554966.1:211877-295991 GCF_001854935.1 Bemisia tabaci
TTCGGGGGGCCCCCCCCCCCCCCCCGGGAAATTTTGAAAATTTCACACTTTTTAAACGCAATCTTAAGCATTATTGAAGTTAAATTCTACAGTTCTTGAACTTCAAAATAACCCATTCTCAGGATTCTTCGGGGGCCCCTTCATCACATAGCTCTAGGCGACCTTTCATGTCTCTCAGATACAAATTTTCAAGGATTTTGGGGCCTTTTAGTGACTGAAAAGGATAGGAAAATTACAACATTACGGGGAAAAAAACGATGACTCAAAAAAAATTCGCCGCGGGGGCCCCCTCGGGACCTCCGCGGCAAATTTTTAGGAGGCGATCGCCTCCCCGCCTTTATGGCCAGTCCGCCCTTGGTTCCCGCCCTACATTTGAATTCAAACTTGTCCCGATTTCGCCGCCAATCCTCTAGCCAATAGTAGAGGTGGTTGAAAAGAAGCTTCATTTTTTGCTTTTAGCCCTCCGTCTTTATGTCTTTGGACAGAGGATAAGCAGTGTGAATGCCTTAATTTAAGTCAGTATTAAATTGACGGGTGAATGAGCTGTCGTACCTCAGTAGGTAACAGTCGGCAAGCTATTTGGGCGCTCAATTTATTACTTGAATATTTGGAATCGATAGATGCCATCAGGCTGAATTGAGGTAGGGAAAGGTGTGGAAGTGAAAAATTACTCATAAAATTAGTTACTTGAGGCAGAGGGTATGGTTTTTTTAAACCAAACCATGTGATGTGAGAGATAAATATAACCTAACTTTTGTGAAGATGGTCCTAGTTCCTGGAATAATCGTTTCTTGCCGATACTTCCAGGGTTGTAGGTATTTATAATCGAAAAAATTATCGGGCAAATGTTTTCAAAGGGACTAAAATACAAAAACTGGCTCTCTTAAATCATTATAGCGGCTGATTTTCATTCATTTTCATACGCAACCTCGATAAAAAGGCAAAAGGCGGAACTGCGGAACGGTCCCTTGTCCAACTGTTCGATGTCCAACTCGGACTCGGAACTCCGGACCGTTGTTCAATTCAATCCACCCAGCCAGCCTAGCCATGCCATGCCGTGAATTTGGAAATGAAAACTTAATTTGATCTACTTTTCATGATTCTTAACGAAAAATCGATTGTATTATCGGCTTCTACCTGACTATACTCAGTTTCATCGAACACAGGTAAAATTATCTCTCTTTCACCTCTTGACGACGGACACACCTAAGTATGAGCCTGTTACCTTGTACTTACTTACATTACACATTTGTCATGTCAAGCTATACTGATCAAGTAACTCGAGTTTAATTTTCTTTGCCGATTTACGATTCAGTCGATATTTTCTAACGAGTGAGGTAATCGTGAATTCTATTCTCTTGGTTTGCGAATGCATTTACTACCATGTGCTACCTATTCCTAACCGTGGCTCCGAAGTTGGTCGAAGAGTCTACGTCTAATAAATCTATCCACTCCTTCCGTAGGAAGGGAGATAATCTTTCATCCATTTAGCATTGTGGGAAAGACCAGAATCGAGATGATGGATCTTCTGTTGCACTCTCAAAGTGCAAATCTTATTATGCGCGGACTCTATCACAAGTAGAAACTTCCCAACTCTTGCAGGCCAGTGCTATAGAAAGTCTGTTGGAACATCCTCTTACTGCCTGCATTTTCCTTGTGTCTTCAAAAGATTCAAGGACAATTAAAGTTTTGTTGCACCCACTTCCTCTCTTGTAGTACATTTGACCGGTGTCTAATTTTAAAGTACCTATCTGGAACTACTTACAAAAGCTTCTACAAGAATGAACCGCTCTACGTATCACATGTTTCAACTCAATGTATCCTGGCAATCAGGTTATCCATCAACATTCAAAATTTAAAATTTTATTGACTGGTGGAATGTATTTTATTCAGTGGCTCAGACCTGTAAGTAGTAACATGTTCCATTTTTAAATGTTTCTTGGCCCTCCCTTCAAGAGGAAGGGTCTTGCTCTCATTTTAAATTCGTTCTGTTATCAAATGGTGGTTGATATATTGTTACGTAGTTTATTGTCTGTCTCCAAGGACGGCCATTAACCTTAGGTAGATCAATTTGATGATCTGTCTCCCGCTTTGTATTTTTGCAGATCGACACTTCCAGGAGCTTGCCTTATCAGATGTACATTGCTGCTTAGTGCCATTTGCTCTATGCCTGTAGATGTTTCCTATCATGTGTGGAAGGAACGTCGGGTAGAGAATCGATGACTACCTTAATATCATCAATGATCGGAGAAAATCATGAAATTATTTCAGCTGTGAATCTATGATGTCGCATCTTTTGAAAAATGCTTTCTCCTCTAAAACTAAACTGAAAAATGCCTTGCTTTTTTGGGTAGCCGATTTGGCCATTGAACCAGGGTTTAAAGGGAAACTGATAATAACAAAACTCTGAGAAAAACTAAAAAAAAAAGGCCTTTTTTGTGTGTACGTCCGTGTCATTTCGCATTCTCATTGGTCTTTCATTAACCAATCAGAAAACGTCATTGAAAATCCCCGGGAAATTTAAATGTATTCTTCCGTAAATCATTCGATATTAATGATAGGTAGACACGGATAAAAATGGGATGTATTCCTTCTAATTAACCAGGATAAAAGGGAGGAATATTACCTATACAGGATAGTCCTGGAAAAACAGGATGTACCTATATTGATAAACCTTGATGAAGGGAACGATATCGATCTTTATACATCGATATTCGGCATAACGTTTGATTTAAAGGAGTATTGACTGGGATAAACAGTGATTTCTTCTCATTAACCATTATAAAAGGTAGGAATATTATCTATACAGGAAAGTCTTGGAAAAAACGGGATGTACCTATATTAATAAACCGGGATAACAGGAAGGATAGCGATCGCTTCGATACATCGTTTGTTCTAAAGCAGTATTGACTGCTTTATTACTATTTAGTCAATACTGCTTTCAATCAAACGATATATCGAAGATCGGTTTTCAAAGATCGATATCCTTCCTGTTATCCCGGTTTCTTAATATAGTTACATCCCGTTTTATCCATGACTATCCTGTATAGGTAAAATTCCTCCCTTGTATCCCGGTTATTATGAAGAAATCCCGTTTTATCCCAGTCAATACTGCTTTAGAACAAACGATGTATCGAAGATCGCTATCCTTCCTGTGATCCCGGTTTATTAATATAGGTACATCCCGTTTTTTCCAAGACTATCCTGTATAGGTAATATTCCTACCTTTTATACTGGTTAATGAGAAGAAATCACCGTTTATCCCAGTCAATACTCATTTTAATTAAACGATATATCGAATATCGATAAAACACATACAGTGGCGTGGCGTGCTTTGCGATTTATCGATTGTTATGCCATTTAAACCCATGGAAAAGGATCGATAAATAGGGTGATCGCAGCGAACACCTTAATTATCGATTCTTTACCATATAGGTTTAAATGGCAGGACAATCGATACATCGCAATCCACGCCACGCCACTGACATCAAACACATCAAACTGATAATCGCATGTGTCAATAATCGCAATACGGCGATGCTGCGGAGGCGGTTGCTTAGCAACCGCGGGCCCGTTCCTCTCCCCAATTTTCCCATTTTTTGACGATAAAATCCCTAAATCACGACCGGGATAAAATCGGAGTATCCCGACCTGTTATCCCGGTTTCTTAACATCGTTACACCGCGTTTTATCCATGACTATCCTGTATAGATAAAATTCCTCCCTTTTATCCCGGTTATTATGAAGAAATCCCGTTTTATCCCAGTCGATACTGCTTTCAATCAAACGATATATCGAAGATCGGTTTTCAAAGATCGATATCCTTCCTGTTATCCCGGTTTCTTAATATAGTTACATCCCGTTTTATCCATGACTATCCTGTATAGGTAAAATTCCTCCCTTGTATCCCGGTTATTATGAAGAAATCCCGTTTTATCCCAGTCAATACTGCTTTAGAACAAACGATGTATCGAAGATCGCTATCCTTCCTGTTATCCCGGTTTATTAATATAGGTACATCCCGTTTTTTTCCAAGACTATCCTGTATAGGTAATATTCCTACCTTTTAAAATGGTTAATGAGAAGAAATCACCGTTTATCCCAGTCAATACTCCTTTAAATCAAACGTTATGCCGAATATCGATGTATAAAGATCGATATCGTTCCCTTCATCAAGGTTTATCAATATAGGTACACCCTGTTTTTCCAGGACTATCCTGTATAGGTAATATTCCTCCCTTTTATCCTGGTTAATTAGAAGGAATACATCCCATTTTTATCCGTGTCTACCTATCATTAATATCGAATGATTTACGGAAGAATACATTTAAATTTCCCGGGGATTTTCAATGACGTTTTCTGATTGGTTAATGAAAGACCAATGAGAATGCGAAATGACACGGACGTACACACAAAAAAGGCCTTATTTTTTTTTACTATAGTAAGATTATTTACTATTATTATAATTATTTAGTATTTTTATTATTTACTATATTATTTTCTAAATATTTAAAATTTTTATTATTTGATTTTTTATTTTTAAATTACTTTTTTAATTTCATCTTTTTTGTATATTTTTTTATTGCTATTTTTTTAATTTGTTTAATTTTTCAATTATCTATCAATTAATTTTTTATTTTTATTTTATTTTTACTTTTTTATTTTTATCCATCTTATTTTATTTTTATATATATATGCATATTTTTGTGTCATTGTATGAGGGTGCATTCCCTTATATTCATTGGAGAAAATCATCTGTTGAGGTACAACAGAAAGAAGAACACCTGAAACAGTGTAAAAGTGTCCCCTCCGAATTGCAGCACATCATCTGCTTGCACGTGCTCTTTGCCAAGCTATGACATTTTTATCAAACGTTACATGCAATGTAAACAAAAACGACTTGACAACAGAGCAATAAAACGCTTTTACAACGTTTGCGCAACACATTAGAACACTATAGTTTAACAACGTTTTAACTAACGTTTTTTAAAGCGTTTTTACATCGTTTTTAATGACGTTGTAAAAACGCTTTAAAAAAATGTCGACTTAAAACTTTTTCACAACGTTTTGACAGCAATTTTAGAAATGTTGCAAGTAAACGTTTTTCGAAACATTGTTAAAAAACGTTGCGGCAACGAACTCGCAACCATCCTTGCCGGGCGGGATAGTTCAGCACACCGATCAACCAATGCTATTCAATGGGCCGTCCAAAAACTTTTTTCCTCGGACCCGTTTTTTTGTCTTTAAATCGTTATACTGTAAAGCCCTGATAGTCTCTCACCAAAAACCCGAATGAACTGCTAATTGGAAACTCTTGAGAACATTTTCCTGTCAAAACCGTATTATTTCATTTGACAGAAACATCATAGAAGCTTTTCTACGCTCGGAGGACTCAACTCTAGTAGCTTCACTCCCGCCAAAACTTTTTAGCCAATGAGCGTCCTGCGCTGTAAGAGCAATCTGTGATGAGCCTCGAGACACCGCAATCACACGCTGAATGTGGGAGCTGAATGTGGCTTGAATGTAATTTTGCGCGTGACGCGCAAAATTCAGCAACGATTCTCAGCAACCATCGGACCAATTTTGAATTTGTCTGAACTATTCGAGTAGATTCAATACACATCTGGATGAAAATAACTCGAATTTGCTAAATTTCAGCCGTTAGGCGATGACTGTTGACTTCCACATTCAGGTGCTAAATTCAGCGTCTGATTGCGGCATGGCTCATTATTATACCATGTGCTAACCGTGGCCACTGCAGTTATCTCCCGATTTCGCTTTGGGTGTCCGGTTCCCAACAAGGCAATAAAAGACGGCGAGGCAACCCTCGCCTCGCCGCCATCGAACCTTACCATTCACGTCCATTAACCATTCACCGTGACGCTAGGATCCACCACCAAATTTTCACAAAAATTGTGTTCCGTCTATTTAGCGAGTGTTTACTTACTCTCCGTTAAAATACAAATAAAAAGAGACCTCATTTGTAAGAATCGGCCGAATATAGGAGAGAAGTTAGGTACCTATAGTTCGAAATCCAAAGAGATTAACTTAACGCGATTTCGATGCATGACTGTTCGCCCAAATCGCGGTCGTGCGTAAATGCCGCATATTAGCTAAAAATCAAGATAATTGGACGGAATCTTCAAAATTAATTTACATTCAACTTTTAATGGATCAATATTTTCTCCCAAATTTAGCAAAAAGTACCAATAATTGATACAAATAGCAAAGACGTGAAAATGGTAGGTCTGTGTCAAACATTTCAGTTACCTATTCGGCACGCTTTTTCAACACATTCATGTTGGATTTTTCTTCTTGATTTATTTTGAATTGAGATTCCGGATATACATTATCATGTACTTTGGGGTCACCAAATGGAGCTATTTGAAATAGGTCCTACTACTACTAGGCCCTACTAGGGCTATACTGATCAGTAAATCAAATAATCATAAATAAGGGAAGAGACAAACATTGTGTGCCTTTTCTCTTGTATGTAACAGAAAGAACAAGAAACAGAGGGAGGTAACTGTAGGCAACTAAAAACTATACAGGGTTGTAAAGTTTTTACAGAAGCTATAAGAAATCTCATAGCCGGCTATAGGTCCATGGTATTTTGGAACACAGATCCTATAGCCAATTTTTACCAGGGTTACCTCTTTCGTTTGTTGTGACCACCCATTTCCGTCAACATAGGATCACTCTATTTTCGCTCAGTAGCCTTTACTTTCTGCCCCTTTGTGTATCGATTTCAATGATCAGCCCGCTGCCGTGTTAAGTAAAAAAGGAAGTGATGACGCCTACATTTTGAAAATCGAGTATTTCCTTCGAATTTTGATAGATATAGTTTGGACAGAGCTTAGGTAACAGAAAACGCATCTACCGAGTCGCATCAAGTTTGACCCAGGAAAAAAAGGTTTGAAGCTTCATTCCTCCAGAAACGTCGCATTCGAAATAGTGGTCTGATACTTTATTGAATGAAAATTTATTTCAAGAAGGACCTGCTTGTATTTATTTCTCTAAATGTTGCAATATATTTGGTCAAAAATGGTTCTCTGTACAAGCGCACGCGCAGGGGCGATGGTCCTATTAGGCAAAACCTGCTAAATTTTTTACTTGATCGATGCGGTATTTTGCACACTAGTTTGACCAAATCAAGAATCCGCAACGAATCACCTTATTTAGAATATTTAAAATGACAACACTGAATACAGGTTTGCAATCGTCGCTCATCGCATTTGACGGCGAGTCAACCGCCCGAAAAAATGCTGTTTTTAGTGGATGTGTTAGTTCACCAGTTAGGCTAGCTGGGCGCTTTTCGGTTGGTTCTGATGCCCTCAGTTAGAAATCTCTGCGTTTAGGTATTGAACTTCTTTGCACTATTAGTGTACCTAGGTATTACCTATGCTCCCTGAATAACGTCATCGGCGCGGCGACGCGCGTGCCTCCATTTTTTTCTTCCGACACGTCTAGCAGGCCTGAACCTTTTTTGTAGGGGGTAGGTATACATTACTTTGGAGTTTTTCGATTAGTCGATTAAACAATTAATCGATGATCAAGAGTTGGTTCTGTAATCGGCGAATAGATTATATATACCTAACTGATGAATGTGCAAATTTTGGAACAATCAGTGTTTTCAAAACATCAACCTGCTTGCCAGGGTTCCTAGGTGTAAATAAGCTCTGTGTGCTTGTTTCCATATCAGTCATGTGGAATAAGATAAACTTAAATTCTGTTATTTGTATCATCAGAAAGTAGTCTCAAAGGATACTTCGCTTTGCCTTGAAAACACCACCGCCGAGCTACGAACGTTTGCTTGTAATTTTATTTGATGACCTATGGTTCCTATATTTTTTTTCATCATCATTAATTTCTGTGGCATAACACATTATGAGCGGACGATCCTTTGCCCAGGCAATGCCGAGGCATTGGGAGATTCCACTTCAGGTACCAGGTCAACGAGCAGTCAACCTGCGACCTTTAACCTAACCTATCTCCGCCTGTTGTCAAACAGTATGTTAATGTACCTATCTTTCAGCAAATTGCCTCTTTCCATACATTTCGATGAACACGCGTGTGTAGATGGACACGAATGTATCGATTTGGTATGTAGTTATTGTTCATTCGAGATACCTAAGTAAACTAATTTTTCTTGGAATATGAAGTATTTTTCCCCTCATGATGAATGCTATGAGAGAAATGCGCAGATGAAGTGCTTAATCAAAGATACATGATTCCAATTTATTGATGAAAACATGAAATCTAGAGTACCTACCTATTTATCTAGACAATGTATGGCCATTTTGTGCTGGTTTTTCATTGGTCGCACACAACTGGCTGATACAGTGCGCTTACGGCCGTAAGTAGGCAAACATAAACAAGATGCTTACTCCACGCAACCGTTGAATTCCTTCTAGAGGAAATAAATGAAATAATCATGAAATATCTAATATCTGATGAATTTTATTATTCAACGGAGGAAAAACCTCAGCACCCACTCACCCATCCACCTATTTTAATGGAATTATATCTAATGTTGCCCAGTAGTTTGATGATCGCAGTTTAAGAAAAATACATCATCAAAGCCATCGTCAGTGTCGGGGCGAGGCCCCCTTTTCGTTTGGTAAAGTAGCACTTAGTTCTTTTGGGTTTGAAAAACCCTGATTTTCGTATCGTTTTCATAGCATTTTTTCTTGTATCATTTTTGCTCGCACCGCGCCAAGGTCGGCGCATGCGGCAAATGTTGGTCCACGTGCGGTCAACGAAAGTTGCATAAGCGGTTATGCAACGGAACTTTCCATCGATTCGCGGCACGTGCGCCTCCACGTGTCGGCCACCTTCGTTACATAAGTGCGTTATGTAACGGAATTTTCCATCATCTCAGCGGTTATGCAAGCACTCTTATATATGCTCGGCCACATCAGTTGGTCATCGCCACTCTGCCACTCTCAGTCCCTCAGACTACACGGCACTCTGCCACTCTCAGTCTCATAGACTTCACGCTAGTACTTACTGTCTCTCCGCAGTTTTTGTTACACTCTCTCTCTCTCTCTCCCCCTCTCTCCTCCCCTCCCTCCCTCTCTCCCCCCTCTCTCTCTCCCTCTCTCGAGCTCGCCAGATTTGGAAGCTCATCTCGCACTCTCTCTCTCGAGCACGCCAGATTGGATGCTCATCTCTCTCACTCTCACTCTCCCTCTCACTAGAGCATGCCAGTTGTGGATGTTCATCTCTTTCTCTGACTCACTAGAGCACGCCAAATGTGGATGCTCTCCTCTTGCTCTCTCTCAGTCTAGAGCATGCCAAATGTGGATGCTCTCCTCTCGTTCTCTCTTTTTGAGCACGCCAAATATGGATGCTCCCTTTTTGTTCTCTCTCTTTTTGAGCACGCCAAATGTGGATGCTCCCTTCTCGTTCTCTCTCTTTTTGAGCATGCCAGATGCGGATGCTCCCTTTTTGCTCTCCCTCTTTCTCTCCCCGAGTATGCCAGATGTGGATACTCCCTTCTCTCTCTTGCACGTTTGAGTATGCCAGTGTTGGATACCCTCTTTTTTTCTCTCTCTCTTTTCTCCCGGGCGCTCGCTGATGAAACTCGCATCTGACTGTCTCATGACGTCATCGCGACTCTGAGGGCGCCCACAATCCCTTCGGTAGATTGGCCTGGTCTGGCTGGGGCCGCGACAGTCAGAAATGTACTAAAGTACATGAATTACCCGATTCCGACCGGAGTGTACAAATTATGTGGTATGCGAAATATCTGCCCCCCCCCCCCCGAGAGCCCTGCTCGCTCGAGGGGGTCTTTTTCTGCAAAAAGTAAACACCCAAAGGGTACCCAAGGATTGGCTTGAATCCAAGGGCTCAACCCAACCTTGGGTAGGTATTCTGTGAATTATCATGCTACTGTGATATAAAATTAGTGCTGAGTTTTTTTCTCAGGTAGATAATTAAATTCTTCATCAGATATTTCATCATTTCATTTATTTCCGCTAGGAGGAATTCAACGGTTGCATGGAGAAATGGAGTAGTGAAGGAAGGGACGAGATTGAAGATCCGAGGGCTACAGAGTAAGATTCCAGTCATGTTTGGAGAAAAGTGAAACAGGAACGAATTGGACTGTATGCAGAAGAAAATCTAAAAAATGCTTGTGAAAGCTAAGAGAGAGGCAACATTACATACATCAATCCTTTTTCTCATAATTTTGGGTTCGCGGCTGGAATAAGAAAATCTACATTTGGCAGCGAGTAATACTTTTCATGAAGGACGCGTGCTGTGACGGCTTGTAGACGTTTACGCAATGAAGTTCTTAAACGTTACTGAAATGTTGTTTTATAATAATACATATATAAACATATTCATTCAACATCGTTAAATGAAAATATGTCTTTAAAAATCATAAGGAATACCATATTTTTGCAGAGTGTCTTATAAATATTATTGGAACATTAATAATATAGGTACGTTTCAATATTCAAGATGTTCCGTTCTCCAAGGCACAAGGAATGTATTATCGATACTAAGATGTATTAAGATCTAACAGAAAAAAACTCGAATATTTCCATATTCTATGTTTGTTTTTTCATTCTACCTAAAAGAAAGGTTAAATTAGCAACTAATTCGACGCGGAATTTTTTATATTTTGAAAGCAACGCTGATGCTAAGTCATCCATTATATTCCATAAACTCACTTGGATTACATTTTACAACCAGATACTTATTGGAAGTATCCATATTTTAAACTTATATTTAATAATCTAATGTTAAAAGAAAAATAAATAAAATTGGCAACAGTGCCATTTTTTAAACCAATTTTTACCTAGGATTAACAAAAGGCCTCCACATTTTGCTTTACAACATTAACCATCGACACTTTTTCTATCATTCTCAAGTAGCATTTTTCAATGTAAAAGTTGCAACAAGTTGAAACAATGTTGGTATTTGCTGCAACAAAGTTGCATGTTTCGGTCAAATTTTGGTCGATAAGTGCCGATTTTCAGCGATCCGATCGGAAGACAAAGTTGCAACCTGCTGAGATTGCAAAATTGCTGAACCAAAGTTGTTTAAAATCTGAAAATAGGCGACCAGCAAAACTTTGAAGTTGATACATGTCTCAACTTAATTGCAACTAGTTCCAACAATGATAGCTCCTTCGGGGGAGAGAGTAGGCAATCTGCACATCAATCTAATAGTTGCAAGAATCAAACGATTTTGTTGCAAGTTGTTGCAACCTCTGCTACTTGGGTTGTCTCCAATAAAATAGCGACAGAAAATAGACATTTTCATAGATTAAGGATGTAAACTTTGAAATGCTGAATTATTGTATATTGATACAAATTATAGCATGCATCCACCAGTATCACTAATTGTTGATTTCATGCCCTACAATACAGTTAGATCTCCACTGAAATTGGTTTGTAAATGAGAAACTTAGGTGCAAAAAATGAGTATTTTCAAAGTTCAAAAATGTAAACTTTGCAACGTTGTACTGCCAAAAAAGGCTTTTATATGAGTCAAAATTATTAATGGAGACTCTTTTTATCATAATTTCTATTTACGTTTCGTGTAAGTATTGTAAAGTCTACTTTGAAGTATGTTTTTTAAAGGAAATCCAGGAAAAAATGAAAATTTTTAAGACTCAAATATGCAAACTTTGTAACGCTGTATCTCGGAAACCAGATGTATGCTGAAGCTAAAATTTTTACCGGGGGCTTGCCTCATCATAAGATTTCATTTAAGCCACTTACGAATGTAATACCCTGGTTCCCGAAAAGGGGCCACTTTTTGGGAGGCTCTTTTGAATGATCCTGTCGTAGTGTCACGGATTGTAGTCTCACAGCTTATTGTGATGTAATGGTATCAACTCTCTTACTAACCTGTGAATTCATTTTTTTTAGAACAGGCCAAGATATTCAGTGCCTAACTAGCTGTGAATGTCAAATTAGTCCGTGTGTAAATTGCATAATACTCAGTTCAATTTATGCAACCCAGCGAGTGAATCCCATTACTCTTAATGAGAGTTAATCTTCCGAGGAAAAACACCACGAGCGCGAGAACCAGCAGACCACTAGCTTCAAGTAATTCGGCCCTAATAATTTTCTAAGCTCTCAGACGATTGTGTCATACGGTTCGTGCTTACATGCTGTGCGGTGCTCGTCTTCTCTTCGAGCACACACGGCTATCAGAGCTCCATCGTTCGTACCGGGACTCGACAGAGTTTGACTTGGAACGATGATGAAGGTTGTATTTTAAGCAATGACACAGAAGATTTTGTAAGAGATTGAGACTTTCTCGCCAGGGTATCCGACTTGTCGGATTCTTTGATTCTCCGAGGAAGAATGATGGATTATAATCCTCCCTCATCCTCCGAGTTTTCTTCGGCCATATGCCTCATGGCTTATTATTATGGACAATGATGTAGACAAGAAGTGGTAGACAAAGGAGATATAAGGAAAATGGAGTACCTAATCTCAATGCAAAACCAATGGGATTGCTCCGTTTTCCCCATCCTTTTTCTATCACTTCATCTATCAATTTCAAAAATTAGCCCGCAGGACTGTGTCCCGCCTACCCAAGTAGCATTTTTCAATGCAAAAGGTGCAAAAAGTTGAAACAATGTTGGTATTGGTTGCAACAAAGTTGCAACTTTCGGTCAACTTTTGGTCGATAAGTAAGTGCGGATTTTCGGCGATCTGATCGAAAGACTAAGTTGCACCCTTCTGAGATTACAAAATTGCTGCAACAAAGTTGTTCAAAATCTAAAGATAGGGGACCAGCGATACTTTGAAGCTGAAACATGTTTCAACTTACTTAATTGCAACTAGCTCCAACAATGATAGCTCCTTCGGGGGAGAAAGTACGCAATCTGCACATCAATGTATTAGTTGCAGGAATCAAACGATTTTGTTACCTATAAGTTGTTGCAATCTCTGCTACTTGGGTAGTTACGTCATCAAAGTCCGCAAAAATGTCGTTTCATCAGCTTCGGAGCGCTACTTTAGAGGCCGACCAAAGCTATGGTGAAAAAAGGAATTTTTCGGTAGTAGGTATCTGTAATTTATGAACTCAGCGGCCCTCAAGAATCCCTAAAAATGTATTTTGTATGGTTTGAAGATTCTATCTGATTTCATTACACCCAAATCCGACTTTTTGGCGCTTGTGATTTCATTACACCCAAATCCGACTTTTTGGCGCTTGTGACTTCATTACACCCAAATCCGACTTTTTGGAGCGTGAAAATCGGTCGACGCGCGTTTAGTGGGAGCTTCATATAACTCCGGAACCGCTCCACTCAATGAACCACTCGCTGGATGCAGAATAAGACGATTTTGCGTCCAAACCGGACCTCTATATCTTTCTCCGTCCGAGAGACATCGAGGTACACAGGTTGCGACTCCTACTATATATATATATATATATATACACACACGGAATTGGAACGCGCGAAAGAAGGGAAGTCACACGCACTCGATCTCTTTCTAAAAGGGGGTAGCTCCACCAGTGGAAGTATGAATTTTTGGGGGAAAAGGGGCGAAGAGCCTTCCGCTGCTCCTCGAAGCGAAAAGTAGGTATATATATATATATAGCCGAATATTTTGGGGGGAAAGAAGTAGCTAACATTGATCTATGAACATCACCAAGGTTTCGTTTCTAAATATTAAATAGGTAACATTTTTGAGGGGTGAAAGGGACTCTTGGAACACCCTGTATGCTACCCTAATAGGTGCGCTCCTTACCTCCAAATCGAACGAAAACATTTGCAACGCGTGAATGTTTTACAGGCTTGGGACGAAAAATGTCAAAATTGATAATCACTGTTTCCAGGCATTTCTTGGCCCTCTGAATGCAACCCCCCAAATTTTTCAAAAAAATTATAAAATTTCATAAGAATAAATTTCACGAAATGTTCCATCCCTGGTTGGGTGCAGGGAGGGTATTCTTTGGTTGCGGCGTCTCAGAATGTACGCTGCTATTGTAAATTATTGAGTGGAAACTATTGAGTGATTTTCCTACAAATTTTCAATTTCTAGGATTGTAAAATCATAGAAAAAGTATTCACTAAAAATTTCAACGAATTCCATTAATTTTCATCCGTCATAGTAAGTGACACGTTAGCGGAGATTCTGAGACACTGTAATTAAGAAACGCGGTTCCTGAACCCAGCGCCTGAATTATGTGGAGAGTTAGGAAAATGCTCTTCGAATTTTAAAATTTTAGACCAGAAAAAAATTATTAGCGTACCTGTAGAACGGTAGCTCCAGAGTAGAAAGGATGCTTGGGTTACAAGCCTCCCCTTTACAGACACTCTATCATGAGACGATCTTCTGACGACCTCTCTTCCAACGACGTTTACCTTATGTTTGACGAGAAGAGACAGGAGACCCTCCACTAGTATCTTCGCAATGGTGGAAGCTTTTACTTTCGGGACTATAACATTCAACTGTTGACTTACCTACTTGGTCGATGGAGAAAAACGTGTTGGCAGTTTCGTTTTGCAAACAAACCGAAGTTTGGGAAATTTGATTGGCTCATGACGTCACTCGAAGCCCATCGTTCACCATTTAGGTGGGTCAAACAGCCGAAAAAAGAGTGATGACTATTGCTCCCTTATAATTGTCCGTAAGGGAGTGTTGAATCCCTAAAATTAAAAGCTTCCGCCTGTCGCCAAGAGGCCATTGGAGGGTCTCTTGTCTTTGTTCACGAGACACATGCGTTCCTGCTAACTAGGCCAAACGCGAAGCATTTCTGGTCTTGATGACGCTCGGGGCATCCGGAGCCGGGGTGGTGGCGGCATAAAGAATACTTGGCGCCCGGCCGCTGTAGATAATAGACGATAGCTGAGGTGCCTGACTAGCCCACTTGCCCAGTTGCTCTGCGCCATGCCAGCGCGCCAGACGACTAGACGTAGACTCGGCTTGCAACTTTCTCTGAGGGGACTCACGATGATCTTTGACCCGGTGTGATCCCGCCGGCTTCTTCCTATACAATTACGCTGCTGTAGGAGTTGCTCTTATGCAATGCGCCCCATCTCATTCTCTCCTACCGCATGCCGCACCGCGCCATTCCCGCTCCTGCCAGGCTTCTGCCCAGCGCACTCATGAGTTTTCATCTTTCAAACCGACTGGAGTGGAGTATCTTCCCCAAAATATTACTGTACTATAGTTTTTCAACTAAAGTTATTGATCGATCGATTAACCGACTAAGCAAGCAGTGCTTCTTCGTTCGATTATTTAATCGATTTTTGATCTTTCGGCAGATGGTTTAATCGATGATCTACCTACCATTGATCAAACGAAAATTAAAAACTTTCGAGTTCCCGGGTCAAATTTCCGAAAATCAGCACAAAACCTCTAAAAATTTCATCTGAAAGTCGCCCTGTTATTTCACAGGGAAAGAGGATTTCTGGTGTGAATACGGAAATACTTGTGCCACAAGTTGCAAAATTATCATGAAAATATTTGGCTCACACGCTTTTTTGATTCTCAAATTCAAACCACTTACGTACTGATAATTGCACCTGGGAATTTCGGAGGGCATTCCAGGGTAGGTGTAGACTGTAAATTTGAAATTTTACCGTTTCAAAGTAATTATGCACATTACTTAAATAAACGATTTAATAAGCGCTCAGTTTTAATTTGATTCGATCATCTATAAATCAAAATAAATACCTAATTGATTAATATTTACATATATAAATATTAGGGTGGGTGTGGTTTGCGGTCCGCGGTCCGGTAAGCGGTAAAAAAAACGAAATTTTGTAGTCCAGGAGCCGGAGATACGCTCTTGTGAATTTTCTTCGATAATTGGTAAGAAAAGCAAAAAGGCGTATAAGCATATGACCGGCAGTGGTATATCCCAAGTAGCAGTGATCGCGATAAATTGCGATTCAATCGGAGAATGTATCGCGATTTTATCGACGTCGATTTATTGCAATATAAGTGGATAAAAAATCGCGGTAAATTGCAATAAAATCGCAATTTTATCGACGGCGATTCATCGCAATATTATCGGTCGAAAAATTGCGATAAATTGAGATAAAATTTCGACTTTATGGAACGCGATTTTATAGAGATAAAATTTCAATAAATTGCAATTTCACAGCAACGCCCACCAACGCATGAATGATGCTTATGAAAGATGTTTCTATGCCGCCGCCCCCCCCCCCTCCAATGAAGATGAAAATGTGTCAACCACTAAAATCGCCTCTGCATGGCCGTAAGGGAAAGGGTATGAAGTGGGGATGGGAGTGAGCGGAGGAGGAGTGGGGGTGACGCGGAGTTTGTTTTGAGGGGTTGAATTGCAATTAGCGGAGGTGTAAGTACGGTTCAATACGAGGCTGGGCGTGGGGTTGGGATGGTGGGAGGTACGCCCACATTGAGAAAAAATTCTCAGCGTTTTTACCAAGGTCCGTTGGTGACTTTACCATCTCACTTTTTTTTACCAATTATTGGTATGGCTGTTTGTCTACTCGACTAAGGCCAATGAACTATACCTAGAGTGCGCAAGCTCTCAAAAAAAAAAAAAAAAAAAAAAAAAAAAANAAAAAAAAAAAAAAAAAAAAAAAAAAAAAAAAAAAAAAAAAAAAAAAAAAAATTATTGGTAATGTTACCAAGGCAGACTGGTAAGCTTACCTAAAAACCGGTATTTTTACTGATTTTTTCATATAAGAATACCACTTTTATTGTTAATCAATTCTCGGTAACTTTACCATTTTATCTCGGTAATTCTAACCACAGTCGATAAAAAATATTGGCGTTTTTAACAAGGTCCATCGGTAACTTCGCCATCTCACTATAATTGATAATTTTACCGAGACAGAATGATGAGATTACCAATAGAACCTTATTTTACCAACCGTATTTCAAGGTATGAAATAAAATATAGAGGAGGGAAAATAATAAAAAAAATCCAATGAAAACTCGGTGTCAGCCAAAGACATAAAGACGGAGTGCTCGTATCTAAAATCATGGGGAAAAAGTGAAGCCTGGTTTGCCGCTGGGTGCTTGTGTGAGTGTGTAAATGAGCGCGGGAATCCATGGCAAACAGACATTTGATTTGAACTTGTTCTCTTGATTTTTCCACATTTCTTCTTCGAAACGTATTTAAAATGTCTAAAACGAATATATTAAGAAAGTTGGGACTGCGTCCTATTATAATGCACCTACTTTTGCTCGGTAACAGGCAGTAATCTCAGATAAAGTTAGTTTTTCTTCTGCTCATGGTGGTTCTGCAGGTTCAAACAGGCCGTTACAGTTCTAGATGACCGTTACTCCCAAATGAAATTAATCGGTCGACGACGGACCAAAGCTAACCTAAAGTTAAAGAAATATGAGTGGTAAGTGAATTTGGGCAAAAATCAACCTAGAATACTTTGTTTCCGCAATTTTATTTAGTTCCCGCCCTACATTTGAATTTCAAACTTGTCCCGATTTCGCCGCCAATCCTCTAGCCAATCGTAGAGGTGGTTGAAAAGAAGCTTCATTTTTTGCTTTTAGCCCTCCGTCTTTATGTCTTTGGTGTCAGCCTACGCAATGACAATAGTTGTAAGGTTGCGAAGCGCCGATCCATCTAAGAGGCTTCAATTCGCATGATCCTTAGTCACATAGTGGCCTTAGCCGAGTGGCAATGTGCTGGCCTACCACTGCTACGACTGCGGATCCCTTCGGAGGCTCCGCGGATTTAACTCTCGTCTTCGTCAAAGGACCTGACGGCTGAACCTGACGGAAATCAGCTGACAGCGCAAACCCCATTTTTTTGGCGATTTTATTGGCGATAAAATCGCTAGGATCATCAATATCTGAGCGATTATACTCGATCTTATCGCGATAAAATCGCAATAAAATCGCAATAAAATCGCAAAAAGATCGAGGATAATCGCTCAATTGTTGAATCAACAATTGAGCGTATTTTCCAGGGAAAAAAGGCAGAGTTACAAAAAAAATAACCTCTTGGTACCTTAGCATGCAGACATAGTTCTCAGCTAAGCGCAAGATATCCTAGTGAGTGTCTAGGTACTTGAAACTTTCTTTTACATTGAAGATTGAAGGTTACCCGATCGAAGAGGAGTGGCTAGCTCCTGCGATCTCTTTTTTCATTGGACGCCACCGGTCGCACAAGATGCCCCCATCATTATGGCTGACCTGCAGGGGGAGCCACCGAACACTTCCGAGTAGTTCCGAATGCCGATAAAGAGGATAAAGAGGATGAGTTGGCGGAAAATTCAAAATACAACGAAGGAATTGCAATTTCAATTTTAATTCTTCTATTTTTATTTGTTTACTTATTAATTTTTTTTTATCAGTGCTTGAAAAAATTCCAGACTTTTGGAGCAAATTCCCTGACTTTTCCATGTTTTCCAGGCCATTTTTTTCCCCCTGACTTTTCCAGGTTTTCCAGGTTTTCCAGATCGCTGGGAACCCTGGTTGATGATCCTAGCGATTTTATTGCCGATAAAATCGTAAAAAAAAATCGCAATTTAATTTCGAAATATCGCGATTTTTCAATTGAAAACTACTACTTGGGATACGTTGTTTATGCCATTTCATAGCGTCTTTTCTGTTTCTATGGTTGCATTTGATGCGTCTGGAGACACAAAAAATACTAAAAGAGCTGACCCACTGGCAAGACACTACTGAAATTGTAGGACTGTATCTTTAACTTATTTAAAATTATTAAAAATTGGCCTCCGTCCTAATTAGGACAGACGAACGGTCACTGCCACACAGATTGACACAAAATATTGGGGACTTCTAAACGGGCTGCACACAGTTCTTCACTAGAATTTTTTAAATTTTATATGGACTCAACAATGTCAGAATGAACTAAGTTCTTCTCAAAGACGCTTACAATTTAAGCCAACAAACTGATTACGTTACCCCAAAAAGCTGGACAGTCTGTGGATAGTATCGATAATTGGCAATCCACCTTATCTAGATGTGAAATATTAGTGCAGAAATAAGTAAAAATCCAAATGAGAATTATTCGTGGTATTAGGTAAAGAAAATTCCTTACATTATTTGAAGGCAAGAAGGGCTATGAAATTATGAATGATCTGAAATCAGAATGAATTTCGCGATCGCCCAACAGTTTGACAAACTGGCAAATTATATGAATTATCCTCTCACCATCCATCTGTATATAATTTATCTGATTTCGACGAGAGTATACGATTTATCTCGTATACAATTTTTCTGTTCCCGCGGCGAGGGGGGCCAGGTAAGCCGGCCGATCCCTATATTTTTCCCGCCGTCGGGGGACCGGTACGGTCGAGCCGGTACCATCACCCGCGCACGGATCGGCCCGGCGGTTCGCGCTGAATTTTGACGCAAAGAAAAGGCTTACGGAATTATATATGGTGATTATTATATAATATGATAAATAATAATATGTATATGGTGATGATGATGATAAGAAATTCAAATCTTTTTTATCCCGTTTCCGAGGAGTCGGTGAGGAACTTAGTGAAAACTTTTGGTGGAAGGCGGACTCCCATGCAAACTTCGTGCTATACAAACTTTCTCAGGTGACACTATCGGCCCTCGCCACCCAAGTAAGTGTAGAAACAGTCTTTTCAGGGCTAGCCTTCATTTTGTCGCCCCTCAGATCAAGCATGGCACCAGACCTGCTCGATATCATACTGCTGCTAAGGTCGATTTGAAGCATTTCTTTTTCTTTTTTCAAAATAAAATGTCATTGCATTTAATTTGTTCATCGCAATTACAATTTTAACATGGAATCTCTTTTGAAAATCTTTTTTCAAAATAAAATTTCATTAAATTGCATTTAATTTGTTTATTGAAATTAAAATTTTAACATGGAATCGTTTTTCGTTCTTGTTCTTGCAATTTACTTCTTCAAAACTACATTCTTTTGCCTCGGAAACTACAGCTGGAACCGGCTGCGGAACCGGTTCCGGAACCGAAACCCGAATTCCTAGACCACCGGAACCAGAACCGGAACCGGCACCCGAGCTTCTGGATCAACGGAACCAGAACCGGAACCGGTTCCGAAAACCCACCGGGTTCCCAGCCCGGCGTTGCCCGTGCGGAGCAAGGGGGGGGGGGCAGCTAGTCTGTTATAAATGAATAACGCTGTATCCCAAGTGTCATTCCTCAACAGAAAACGCTACATACATATTGCGATTTTATCGACGATAAGATCGCTAGGATCATCAACATCTGAGCGATTATCCTCGATCTTATTATCGCGAATAAAATTGCACTTTTATCGCCCGACAATTTTTCGCGATATCTTCGAAATAAAAATCTCGATAAATGGCGATGTAATCTCGATTTTACCGACGAAAATGGATTGCGATTTTATTGAGCCAAAAATTGCGGTGTGTAGGGTGTCCCAGAGCACCCGTACCAGGCCTTTTTCTCGGTTGACTTAGGTCGAACGAAGTCGCGGAGACCGCGGGGTTGAATAGGGAATTGGCCCCAAGAAATCTGAATTTCATGGTCTTGAGACCCCCCTAGCGTCCCTTGGGGGATAAAGGGGGGGGGGTAACAATCCTAAAAGTTGGGGTTTTCGATCTAATTTCGATTCGATAGCAATAGAATTGAAAAGTACGAACAATTTCACGTGAAATTGATCCCTAAAAATCCAAAATGGTTGCCAACCTTGTACATGGTCGAAAATAGTTCTGAAGGGACGCTAACAACTCTTGTACATTATTTTATTACATTTATGAGATATATTAGCCTCCTCAGCTTCGGAGGACCTGTTTTGAGGTTGATGAAAAACTGTCAAATGCGATCATTTTGCTGCGCGCAGCGCCTCAAAACTAACTGCGCCGTGACCCACCCTGACCCCATCTCTGGTTCAAAAGTGAAATTTTCTCGTTCAAAATAAGTCTCTGAATAACTTCCCAAGAGATGGCCAGGTTTGAAATCATTTCAGCGCATTTTACAGCCGAAAAACGTAGTTCCGCGAATCGGCCAATTTTCTCCCCATTTAAACCTATGTAATTGCCTCCGAAATTTTCATCGCTTTGGGGGAAAGTGTAGACTTATTCAGCTATGGTGCTGAAACTTCAGAAGTATCTTTTGGGGACTAAAAAGAATGGGAAAAAGCCCGGAGAGCAAGGTCTTGAGATGGTCGCCTGAAAACGGAACACCCTAATAAGTGTGTTTCCAAGCATCTCAATCTGGCACTCAAAGCTGGAGGTATAGTCATCTCCAAAAACGTATCGTTCAATCCAGGAGACGCCAGAGGCTACTGAGGACATCTACTAAATAGATCCTTTATTTTCATTAACATTCACGGGCAAAGAACGGGGGAATTTCACGGGCGTAGAAACATTACATTCAACTTACTACCCTTACACACTCCTGGCGGTTGATTGTAGAAATTTGGTGTTCGTCAACCAAACTAGTAAAATAGGGTGAAATGGAGTTAGGTACCTAGGTGATTGGTTGACTGTGTCCATGAACGTCCTTATTCTTGCAATATGTTGTGTGAAATCAATGGCAATCTACAAGCTAAAAGGGTGCTTTAAAATACTCTATGGCATTTTAAAACGGTTTGAATGATCAACAAACATTTTTATGACTACATTCTATCACGAGGAAATTCTGCAAGTCGATGATTAATTTTTCCAAAAAATTATTATGGTTTTACTTCCAGAAACAGATGAAAAATAATCTCCTTTTCAGAGGTTACGTTAAAAAAGCTGTTTTTAAATACTCCATTGCATTTTGAAACGGTTTGAAAGGTAATTTTTATAAGCATACTCTACACGAGAAAGTATATTCTGCAAGTCGATGATTAATGATGATAATGTGGCCTCGGGTCCACGATATTATAGGATTCTTTGGGGGTCGATTACCTTCGTTACAAGCTTTATCTGTGGAATCTACGTCATTTGTGCAACCAAAGAGTAATTATGGAGTTAAAAAATGCCACTCTCTTTAGGAGATCATTATGGGCCCAGGGTGGGTCAATTTTGGATTATTAAGGGTCAATCTCAAGTGAAATTTTCCGTATTTTTCATTATTACTAATGCAATTGAAACGAAATTCGGTCGGGAACCCCAACTTTTAGGGTCGAGATCTCTAATTTTACCCCCCGAAGGAGTGGGGGGGGGCAGCGGTTCGGGACGATGCAATCCGAATTACTTGGGGTCGATTCCTTAATCAACCTCAAAGACCCTGACCTCGTACGACTTGCGATTAAAACCGAGAAAAAAAAGGTACGGGTGCGGGTGATCTAGAACACCCTGTATATGAGCAATAACGAAATAAAAACACGAGGAGCCTCCTATAATTAGCCAGGTCACAACCAAGGTACTACGTACAACTACGTACGTAGGGAATCAAATCAATGAAAAATGGTAAAAGGATTTTCTTCTGAGCTCTGAGGTCTGTAAGAATATTTCCACGCCGGGCGGGGTTCTGGACATATTCAGTTTGTGTCGACCGATTCAAGTGTCCTGGCTTCCGGAAACTGGTTGCTCTCTTGTTTTGTTAATAGTTGCCGAATGGAATCTTGCTTCGGTTGGCGATTGGAGTTTGTTGGTGGTGTCCACACGAACAGGTAGTATCGCACACAGAGACAAGAGACCCTCCACTGGCCTCCTAGCGACAGGTGGAAGCTTTTACTTTCGGGGTTTCAACAATTCCTTATAGACAATTATTAGGGAGCAACAGTCATCACCCTAGTTTCGGCTGTTGACTTACCTACATGGTCAGTGATGAGCTTCGGATGACGTCATGAGCCAAACAACTTTCCCAAACGTCGGCCATTTTCGGCTTGTTTGCAAAACGAAACTGCCAACACGTTGTTGAACATCAACCATGTAGGTAATTCAACAGTAGAATGCTGAAGTCCCGAAAGTAAAAGCTTCCACCATGGCCAAGATACTAGTGGAGGGTCTCTTGTCTCTGGTCGCACACCATATACAACAGACCTCAGGCCCCCTCTGTGGGTACGTAACCCTCAGTCGTCAGCGCTGGAGGTCGGAGTAGTTCATGACCAAGGAACGCTCGAGCCCGATTACGCGCACTCACGACGCGACGTCCCATAGCACCGCTGCCGCTGCGTTGCCGCTTTACTTCTCAAACTAGTTAGGTTGTCGGCAAGACAGGAAAGTTTGTGTTTTCTCAGGCACATTCGTATTTTCTCACAGATTCCCTTTTTTCCTCTTTTTCCGGATTTTGTCATGCAATTGATATTCAAGTCACTCTCACACGAAGCACTCACTCACAGCCAGTGCTTGAGTTGAACATCTAATCAAGCATTAAGTCTAGAACTGCGCTAAAGCAATAGATTTTAACACAGCACAATGAAGTAGCTCTTATACGCATAATAAAACTACGCCATATGCCGTTAATGAGCTTTTTATTCCAGACTTTGTCTAGACATAGGACATATCTTATAAATACTTCTTCTCTTCTCCTTCTTCTTGTTAGGTTAAGTACTTCTATACATTGCCACCTGAGGCAGCACTGTGCCTAGCTGTCCGGGGATGTCAGACTTGGTATCTCGCAATACAGTTTTGTCATCACACCTGCATCCGTTGAGTATCTCGTGTATGACCCTAACACACTTCTTCTCTTCTTCTTCTTTCACACTGATCCCCCTTCCCCTTTTCTTTCCCCCTTTCCCCAGTTAATATCAATACATTTCGTTTCATCCCTGTCTATCCTGCTTTACATCGAACGCTACATCGAAGCTCGATATACAATACACTATTTTATCCCTATGAATGAACCCTTGAAAAAATGGTGGTAGGGGAGGTAGGCATGCCATAAAAAAATATAAATAAATAGAGGGGGGGGGTGTGGCTGCGGGAGTTTGAAAAATGAGCTGGGAGGGGCGGAGGAGGTAGAATAAATGCTGGCAAAAAAATTAGAAATAACCTAGCAATGATTTATTGAAAAAAAAAGAAACAGCAAGTATAAAATCCGGTGACTTGGCCGGGAAATGGAAATAAAACATCAGCTGATAGCAAACAAAGGTTATCAAGGAAACCAATGAATGGAACTTTCATAAAAACAGTTTAGCGGCAAACAGCGTAAGAAGGGCACTTACGTTAGTGGAGATGTTGCGGATGAGTGGGGAATTTGCGATTTGACTGTTGATTCTTTTGTAAAAGTTCGCGAGAAACACGATGGCGCCACTGGTTTTCTCTGAAATCAACTCCCAAGCTCAAAAAAAGCTCTCAAGTTGAGGCCAAAATGGAGGGGATATCCCACGCTATCCTGAGAGTCCACCTCTACATCAAAACAAACTCTCCATGCAAAGATAGGGAGCAAGTACATTAGCAGGGTTGCCGTGTTTTCAGTTTTGGAGTCCCAAAATAAAGTGGCAGCCCTGTCAATGTATTTGCTCCTATGTTTGCATGGGGAGTTTGTTTTGGTGTGGAGGTGGACTCTCAGGAAAGCGTGGGATATCCCCTCTATTTTGGCCTCAACTTGAGAGCTTTTTTTGAGCTTGGGAGTTGATTTCAGAGAAAACTAGTGGTGCCATTGTGTTTCTCGCGAATTTTTACACAAGAAACAACAGTCAAATGGCAAATTCCTCACTCATGCAACATATCCATTACTGTTTATAAGTAAACGGTAAATGCGATTTATGCGATGCCCGTACGGGGGACTTAACTGTCACAGGTTTAGGAATCCTGCGGACCCCAGCTGGTAGCCCCTGCCTTAAAGGGGGCTTGGAGTTGGTCACCGGCTTTTAGGCGTAGGAATCACCCAAGGGAAGGGCAGACAGGGCTCTAAGCTGCAGTGAAAGCAACCTGTCTAGGAGAGGCAACTCTGAAAGCAAACTCTGGTCCTCCAGGTCGGGGGTTGAGGCATTGGGCTGTCTCCTCGAAACTCTTAAAAAGTAAATTGTCAAAAACCCCCAATCGAGCCTCCGGTATCAATGGAATTTTACGGAAAAATTGACAAAAGTTACGGAAACGGACCCTTTTATTTGGAACTTGGAATGTGCAAGGCATTTCCAAAAAATTGACGGAAGTGGTGTCGGAGATAAAGAAAGTCGCGATGTGGATTTGGCTGTGTTGACAGAAGCAAAAAAGAAAGGGCGAGGATCTGAGAGTATTGGAAATTACGATTTGTTTTACAGTGGCGTGCCAAAGGACCAACGTGCTCAGCAGGGTGTTGCGATCCTTGTCCGGAAGAGTCTGCGTAAGTGCGTGAAAACGTGGGAAGCGATTAGCCCCTGTATGATCCGGATGTGTTTGGACATTGTATGATGACTGTGCTAGAGGTCATTATGGTCGGGGGAGTGCCGAATCGTGGCCAAAAATCCGATTTTTGAAAGTACGAAAATCTGGCAATCGAGCATATAATCCTTATCTACATCCTTTAGTAGGTGTGAAATGACCTATCAAATCTTATGTAATTGTTTTTACGATCAGATACATGGTGGCGAACTTCACATCCTCGAGGTAAGTAAACAAACGTGAGAATTTAAAGTTCCCGTTATAGTGTCTTGCCTTGTGTCGTTTTGTGATAAGTTGGCGTAAATCCCCGATCAAATATGGAAAAGAAAGGTGAAAGTAAGTACTTTTTGATGGGCAATCGTTTTTATTATTATGATTAATTTTATGATCACCATGAGACTCCAAAGTTTTGTCCTAATTTAGGCAAAAAATTGCATTCACCTAAAATTTTAGTTATCACTAACACGAGGTAACACGTTCTCATTTGTGCAAAAATGTTGCTCATATGTTCCTCTAACAGGATATCACAGGTTTTTTTTTGCGTATTTTTGCGTCTGGGGCCTTTTTTGGTCATTTTAGTGAAGGACTTATACGATTTTCTGCGCAATCTGATTTCATTGCAGAATAAGACAAGCAGTGAACTCCAACACAATGTGTTGATAAGGCGCGTCATTAACTCGCACATATCAACCCCTTTAGTTTTCATTTACAGAGATTTCAAAAAAGGCAAGCAGCACAACAAGAGAATTCACGATCCAACAGTGCAAGGTCAACGACGCACCTTGACGAGACCGTGTATTGTGAATCTAGAAAGCTATTCGAACAAATTTAAGTTTTTTGATCTGCCTCAAGCAAAATCTTATCAGAGTCTTGAAGGAAAGTGCTAAGGAAAAATTTAAGCGAAGAAAGGAAAAATTCTGTCGAACTCCTAGAAGATAAAGTCGATTTAAAGGTATTTTGGGGCTAAAATACCCAAATCACCGGTATCATAAATCCCGTTATATTATTGAAAAGAGATTTACTCGATATAAATGCAATTGTATTAAATATGTCTTGATTTTTTTATTTTAAACGTCTTTTCATGCAAAGAAGCTTAACCATGTCCATGCTTTATTCATTCATGAATTGAAAGTAAGCAATCCACATCCCGAAAATCTACCGATTTGCCGTGAAAAATTGCATAAACTTGATATACCAGGTCGATGTACCCACTCTTTGAATTTACCAATCAATTTAGTGAGTGCACGTATGTGAAAGTCAAAATGCTATAGTCATTTTGGGTGCATTCATTTTTCATGAAACAATTGTAAGTAATTTCAATCCCGAAAAACCATACATTTTCCGTATAAAATCGAAAAAATCAAAATATGTCGACTCCCTGACGTGAAAATTAAATTCTACGTGTGAAAATACTTATGTATCGATATGCTGAACAGAATGCCCGCCTCTCCTCGTAATTTACAAACCGTTCCTATACTCATCTCAAAATTTTTCTCAGAGCTTTGTGTTATTATCAGCTTCCATTTAAACCCCGGTTTGATGGCCGAATCGGCTGCCCAAAAAGCAAGCCATTTTTGAAGGGCTCTATGAGAAATTCGTGATATTATCAGCTCTCAGGAAATCGCCCCATGGGTAAAATTGCTGGTATAAATTTTCGAGAGCTTAAACTAATCGTATTCAAGAAACTAAGGCATTAAACTATGGAGTCAATTTCGTTTTAATAATGTAACGGGATTCACTTGTCTTCAGGTCAAAACTCATACAAGGAAGTCCCTTGCAAGAGGCTAATTTTTTGTAATTTCACTCAATTTTTTCTCCTTTTTATAATTGAATTGCTTGTCACATTCTGAGGTCAATCATATTAAATTGTAATTTATACATTTCTTTTTTTCCCCCTTCATTTTATTTTTTGTTTGGAGAAGTTTTGTTGATTTCTTCGGATTTCGAATACTGTAACTTCTCTTCTATTTGGCCGATTTTTATGAATGAGACCTCTTTTAATTCGTGTTTCAACGGAGAGTAAGGAAAAAATTGCTAAAAACTCGCGAAACAATTTTTTTTGAAAATTGGGCGAATCCTAGCGTGACGGTGAAATGGTTAATGAAGCGTAAGTAATTGGGCGAGGGGCTGAGGATCCCGGCCTAGCTTGGCGACCGTCATTAGCTATAGACCGTATTCGATAACGGTTCGATGTATCGTTTGGTTCAAAACAATAGAACATAACCTCAAACCAAATTGTAAGGAATTTAAATGGAAAAGCTGAAAATGAGAAATTTCCTGACAATTTCACTTTGCATTGGCATTTGGTACTCAATAGAATAAAAAATCTGTTTCAAAAGATCCGTTCTCTCAGATTTCTGAATTTACTTTTGAGGCTATGTTTATGTTTTGAACCAATCGATATCGATACAATCTCACCCGTTTGATGTATCGAATACGATCTATTGTTCGTCGAGACGCCGACGCAGTGATCAGGAGCGTGGGGAAGAGAGGGGTAAGTGGACTCCTGTATGAGCCACGTTTAGCTAATGGTCTAATGAGTCTCGAGGCTCATCACAGATTGCACTTACACAGATTGCACTGTATTTCTTAGTTTTAATAAGAAATAAAATATAATTTTGTAAAATTAGTAAATAAATACCAAGACAATTATTCAGGATGTCAAAGACTGACTGAAAACTTTTTATTAACCTCATATGATAAAAATATTATTATCAGCTGACACTGACATTGTTGTCAGATGAACAGCACTATCAGAGCACGGGTACCAACTTTTGAAAAGTATAACAGAGGTGTGGAGATCTGTCAAAGCAACGTTTTGAACAAAACGGAGGAGTTAAATTCTCATTCCGAGAGTGCCGACCTGCTCAGCCATCCTCGAATCAGTTCGCTTGATTCTGCTTATATATGCATATTTTAAATCAGCGCGTCGTACTCTTAGGCTTTTTTTAAGAAAACCAAGTAACGTAGACTCTTGGTATTCACTGCACATAAACTAGAGAGCCCCAGAATGAGAAACAACTTTAAATCATAATTATTGACGGATAAATAAACTTTTTACACGCTTTGGAAAATCTCAGAAGTTCGCGGTAGTCACTTTTCGGTAAGGAACTAAGGGACTCGGTTATTGTATCGAGCAGGGTTCGAAACGATCGCAAAGGCGGTATACTACGTATACGCGCCAATAAGAGAGACGAGACAAGGTCAACGTTTGATATAGGGTGATTTATATCTATTTTTGGCTGCTGAATCCGAAAGTGATATCAGTTTTTTTCCAGCACTTGCCAGATTTCCGGAAAATAAAGTGTTTTTGCAAGAAACCTCATTTTTAAGCAAAATAATATTTTCTCCGGAAGAACGACGAATACTGGATAAAACTTAGGTATTTTTTTTCTTCAGCCTGTATACATATACAAATTTATTAACTCGGTCCCCTGTGGTGTAGTGGTTGTAGTGCTGGCTTTAAGATCAAGAGGTTCCGAGGTCAATTCCTGGCTAGGCAACCCGAGAATAATGATCCGCAAGGGTTTAGGGTCTGATCAGATCTTTGAGTGAAAACTAACAAAGAAGGGGATTCAAGCACGCGCTAGTCTCTGAAAGTACTAGAAAGAAATGGAAACGAAAAAAAAGAATTAATAAATATAATAACAAAAAAAATAATAAATTAAAGAAAAATTCTCTAGGAATAAAGATATCGCATTCTCGAGTAATTTCGCGATCAAGTAACGACTTCATTTAAATTTTAATGAGGAAAAATGTAATTTTAATTATCTACTATACCGCGTCTCTGATTGATATGCTGTCTCAAAACTTTACAAATTATTTATATTAATTTTTTTCAGGAGTTTTTCACGTAACGCATGAAACGCTTTTTGAAAAATGGAAGAAGTGCTCCACAGAAGATTTCATTTTCCTTTTTTCCGAGTCAATTTTTCCGATCGATTTAATCTAACTTATAAATGTTTTCCTCAATTTACTCATTTTGCAAGGTTTTAGTTTCTTTGATCAAATTCATGTATTTCCTTTTTGATATTTTTTACTGATGGATGAAATATATTTTTGTGTGTATTTTATGGAAGACTTCTTTCCTATTTTTTTCTAGTCAATTTATTTCAATTGTTGTTAAACCTGTAATTGATTTTTCTGATGTAAAAGGTCTCAGTTTTGTTTTTATGCCAGATTTGTGTATATCACTGATGCATTTTTTCAGAACCCATCGTTTTTCTATTAATGAGTATAATGTTAACTTTGTTATGGTCTATCATGCGAAATATGTCTTTCTTGTTTTTTTTTTTTTCTAGTCGATTTTTGTCATTTATTGTTCCTTTTTAAGAAGCTGTTTATTTTGTGAAGTGGTTTAAATTTTGCTTCCCTAAATTGATGTAAGCACATTACTGTTTATGTTCTCATTAGATTATCTTTCTATTAATGACGTATTTTTCCGATTTCTTGTATATTTTTCCTAGAACAGTTACCGTAATTGTCTTACCTAGAATTTTTATAATAATTCTAACCAGAAAAATCAGCGCAGAATGGTTGACATCCTCCAATGAGTATAAGAATGTCAAAGCTATTTAGATCTAAGTAGTATTGAGTATACCTAGAAAATTTTGGTAGCAGGGTTTGATGATGAAAGAGTAAATTCTTTTTAAAAAATCGCTAGAAATGAAAATTTTTAGGGACAATTTTTGGTTCGGGGAGGGGGCGCGGGCGCCCTGCAGGGCTATTACCATATGTCTTGCCAACACGAATATCACCATATTAATTGAGTGTGCAAGTTTTTTAACTTACGCTCCAGTCAGGATCAATCGACCGAAAAACATAGTACTGACTTGATTCAATTACAATCATTTCTTCTCCTCTTATTTTTCTGGATTAAATGCGTATTTTGGGGGCTTTTGCCCTGGTAACCTCTTGATCATTGAAAAATAGATTTCATATTATTGTGAGATGGCGTAGCTCAAAATGTAATATTGTGAGATGGGGGGGGGGGGGGGGGGGTAGAGCGTCGCAGGTGCTAGTGCAGACGCAAGGCGTCGCAAGAGCAGGTGCAGACACGCGTCGCGACTACTGTGACTGTGCTGACGATGGCGTCGCTAATGCAATGCAGACACAGGGCGTCGCAAGAGCAGAGCTAACACTCGTCGCAACGGCAGTGCAGACACAGGCGGGATAGACGGGAAGAGGCGAAGACCAAAGAAGAAACCAAAATCACGATGTGATATAATGTCTATTGCTACAAGGGCACACAATTCATGTACGGTTTGAATCTGGGTTGATGGGATGAGGAGCGGACAAGTGCCGCTCGATCTCCAGTCACTCCAAGAATAATCCCATAGGCCAGCTCCGAGGAGCTCCCTAGGTCTACGGCTCTGGCTACCCCCTCCACTTGACTCAGAACCGGTCAAGTCTCGCCCTGCGCATGCGCAAAAGGGATGCTACCCCTCTGCCCTCTCGCTGGGGTGCTTCACCGCTGCCCAGTCCCGTGACGTATGGGTTTTTGTCAGCGCCCTCGACTTGGGTGCCAGGTCCCTGGGCCACTCTCACATTATAGTTAGACAACCTTCAAAACATTAAACTTACATTCAATGTGGTATTCTAATCATATTTCGGCTTTTCTTCTAATTTTTTGGTTTCAAGGGCCTGCCGCCATCTTGGATTTAAGAATTTTGTAAAACTAAGGTCAAATTTGAATTCAGCGACCCAAAAAACATTGGTACACCAAATTTCATGATATTCTGATCATTTCCTGATTTTTGGCCACGATTCGGCACTCCCCAGACCATAGTGGGTGTATGGAGTCAAGACCAATTCTTGTTGACCAATTCCAATGGGTAAAGACCAATTCTTTGAAGAGCTTGATGAAGAGATTGGAAATATTGGACACAGTAGAGAAATCGTTGTGTTAGGAGACTTAAATGGGAGAACAGGTCGTCAGTTTAATAGTAAAATCGTAGGACCATTCGGTGAGGCCACATTGAATGATAATGGCATTCGTGTCATTGACGTTTGTAAGCAAAGAGGTTTGAACAGTGTTCCCGGGTGCTCCGTGTGCGAGATCCGTACGCTCTACCGCTCTCCGTGCTGCTATTGGCTGAGCGTCATTCTGTGACGTCACGCGTACGGATATTTTAAGATAGGGAAGCGTTTTTCCCATAAGGTTTTTGTCCGTACGCGGTCCGTGTCGGTATAGGGAATGTCCGCGCGGCACGGATAAATCCGTACGCCTGGCATCACTGGGTTTGAAAGCGATCAATGGGTTTTACAAACACAAGGACATACACAAGTTCACGTGGGTTCGCGGGGTTTACAGTCGGTCATCGACTATGTGATAGTAAAGCAAGACACCAGCTTAAAGGTACCTACAGCAAGTTAGAGTGTGGAAAGGTCTTTCCTGCGGCAGTGATCACTACTTCCTTGGAGCGGCCATAGCTTTCTCCGTGAGGGGCTGCCATGAGAACAGGCTAACACAACAGCAGACTTTGCCACAAGTGGACCGTATAAAGCTTATGAAGTATAATATCGAATGTCTGCAGCATCCAAGTGTTATAAGGCACTCTACGGACGGCGATTGCCAGTGTAGCCGTGCGGACACCTTGATAGGCCAAAAGAGCATTTCTCAACGAAAAGGTTGCTACAAATTGCGATAAATCAACGAGTATTATCAAAATCTTAGCGATTATCCTCGATCTTATCGCGATAAAATCGCGCTTTTATCGCCCGACACTCTATCGCGATATTTTCGAGATAAAAATCACGATAAATGGCGATTTGAAGGGTTTCAACTTTTAAGTTGAAATCACTCGAAATACGACTCTATGGTTGAGTCAACGCGAGTCGGAGTTGAGTCAACGCGAGTCAAGGTTTAGTTACGTTGACTCAACCCAACAAGAATGAAGAAAATGAAGAACTCGAGGGTTTCGGTGGCGAAGCGACCTGCCAGCCCCCACAACACCTTCACGCCGAACATATACACTACCACCCCCAAAAGGGGTGGTTTTCAACAAAAGAAACTCACATTTCAAAGGGAGACGAAGACGATCCTAAGGACGGACGCGTTGAAGCACGAAGCTCGAACAAACAGTCAGTGGCAGCTCCGATTCCCTCCACCAGCGAGTCGATTGTTGAATCGTTATCGAATGACCTTGATCGATATATAGCATTGTGAAGATAGGGAGTTATCGATCAGAATCATTCGATAACGATTCAACAATCGACCTGCAGGGGACTGGTGGGGGAAATCGCAAGTGCTAACTGATTTTTTAAATTTGTGGCGGGAGCAGGGTTGCTGCAGGCAGAACACTACAGATTTAATCTCGATTTTCATCGACGAAAATTGATCCCGATTTTATCGAACCAAAAATTGCGATTTGTATCGATTTAATCGCCATATATAGCTATTTCTAATGTGATAATATCTCGATACATTGCTACCAATATAATCGCGATAACCAACCGATAGAATCGCTATTTATCGCGATCACTGCTACTTGGGGGTGTGCGGACACCCTATCAACAGTGAAACTGAAGAGAAGACACACATATCTTGTTTGCGATGTTTCAAAGTCTTTATTGCAAATTTACTTTTAAGAAATTGAGCGATAACCAACACATTGTTCCTTAGAATTTTTGAAAAATTTCTGCAGACTGAGAAGGAATTTCCTAGTCGTCAAAAGATATTAAAGTGTGCTAAGAATTTTTTTTTTGTTTCGTCATAATGCTTTCTGTTCTCGCATTCTTTCAGTGAATATTCTTACGTATAATTTGCAGAAAAGTTCGTATAGCTGGTTTATTTTATTTAATTTTTTCAAATATATTTTATTTATTTATTTGTTGTTTTCTTTAATTGTTTTAATGTAAATAAATTTAATAATTTACAAAAAATAAATAAAATAAAAATAAATCATCGTGTTGAACTCAAAAGGTGCGCCTTTATAGCCATAAGATGCTCCATGGCCTAATAAATCTCATATACGTTTATCAAATTATAAATTTTTAAAATGAAATCGATTAAATAAATGAAACGAAATTAAAGAATATGAACAAATAAATAAAATTAAGTAAGTAAAACAAAATATATTAAACTGAATAAATAAAATTAAAATATGAATACAATAGAATATATTAAAATGAACAAATGAAACTAAAATAAACAAATACATTAAAATAAAAAAATAAATATAACATGGGAATTTATATAATATATTAATCCATTGACCATTTTATTTTATTTTATTTCATTTCATACATGTATTTTTCTTAATTTTAATACCTATAATTTTGTTTTATTTGATTCATGTGTTATTCGCTGTTTTCTTTCAAAAAATTGATCTACTTTTTTCATTATTTAGATGTTTATTAAAACTGCATCATTTATATAATAAAAGGATTGGACGGATTTCCTGACCTTGAGATTCCCGGCCCCGTCCCCGGTCCTCTCGTGTCCCACGCTCTTTTGGCAATTGGCACCTTCTGATCTCCTCCCTCAGTCGCCAACCTTTCATAGGACGTCCACGCCGTCGTCGCCTTCCGCGCGGGAGGAACCCAATCGAAGACCTTCTTGGGCAACCGATCATCTGCCGTCCTTCGCACATGTCCATACCAGACCAACTGCTTGGACCTGATATCGTGCACGACGTCCTTCTCCACACCCATTAGGCCGCTTTCACACTATTCGGTTTGTCGTCCGGCAGCCCGAATCGGTGAGCAGGTAGAAAATCGTGACCCGGGCCGCGGAGCATTAGCGCGAATGGAGCCTTTCACACTTTCCCGGTCCGGTTTTTCATACGCCGGCGTGCCGTGTGTCAGTTTATCTCGCGTACCTTTTTCATTGCGGATACGCTCTCTTCTCGATATCCCAGCAGACCTTCGCCAAAAATCCATTTCAGTTGCCCTAAGCATGTCTTCAGTTCTTTTCTTGAGTTGCCAGACCTAACTCCCGTAAGTTACGATACTCTTCACGATGACGTTGTAAATTTTTCTTTTGGTTTCCTTGGAGATACTCTGGTCCCAGAGAACCCCATTTAGCATCGCGATAGCTTTCCTGCCTGGCACATTCCGCTCTTTAATGGCCCGATCCAAATGTCCGTCCTTAGTTAACCAAACGACTCCTAGATATTTATACTCTTCACAGTCCTGAATTTTCCGACCATCCTCCAGTTCAATGCTTTGCTGATCACCACCGATAACCAACTTCTCCGTCTTTACCACATTACCTAACTTCTATCCCCCACTTTCGCTATACTTCCACTAACTTAATGCGCGTCATGTAATTCGCATCTTCTTCGTCCTGAGCTATTACCACCTGGTCATCAGCAAAGCAAGGAGTATAAAGGGTGCCATCTTCTCGTAGCGGGACGCCCATTCTCGAGCAGCATATCTTCCATTCCTTTAAAACCTCTTCAAGGAACACTTCAAATAAGGTTGGCGACAAACAACACCCTTGTTTCAGTCCCTTAGTTATTAAAAACCCCACTGATAACTCCCCATGAGATTTAACCCTAGAAAAGCCCCATCATAAAATTCTTTAATCGCCCTAATTAGTCCCCCAATAAAACCCCTTTTGTTCAAGGCTTCCCAAAGTTTCATCAATGGCACACTATCGTAAAGCTTTCTGGAAATCCACAAACACTAGACGTAATTCTTGGCCTAATCCTTTCTTTTTCTCGATCACGTGGATGATGGTAAATAAGTGATCAATTGTTGACCGACCGGCTCTGAAACCTGCTTGCTCTTCCGCTTCATGTTCATGCCACTCATCCTCGATTTTAGCTTTCAGAATTTTTTCGTATACCTTGCTTAGGGTACATGCGACTGACTGTCCTCTATAATTATCGCACTCATCCTTTCTACCCTTCTTCTTGTATAAAGGTGACACCCAAGACTCTTTCCATTCGATCGGTACCTTGCCACCTGCCAAGCAATCTTGCATATCAGCTCTCTCAAACGCTGAAACAGCTTGCAGGTTCCAAACTTGATCAACTCTGCAGGAATATTTCCCGAACCCGGAGCTTTATCGTTCTTCAGCTCTCGTGCGGCCTTTACCACGTCCTTCATGTGAATCTCCAAGTTATTATTATCATTAGTATACTATCCAAGCTTACACCTCCATCTTGAAACTCAGGTCGCCTTTCTGTCAGTAAATTTTTAAAATAACCCTCCAGTTTATCAATGGAAATCGGAGATATTAAGTCCCGCTTCATGTCCCTTCGCAGTCCTTTCAGCAACTTCAAGCTCTCAGTAATTTTCCTTCCTCCTATGTAAGAATCTATTCGATTACAGCTCCTCTCCCAAGATTCGTTCTTTTTCTTGGTGATGAACCTTCGCACCTGCGTCTGAGCTTTTCTATACGCCTGTTTGTCTTCTGCTTTTTTGGAAGAAAGGAACTGATGGTACTTTTTCCGTTTCTCTTGAATCTCCTCAATTTCTTCACCCCACCAGTAAGGTTTTTCACTATAACTTTTCTATCATCAGCAATACCAAGAGCCTCCATTAGTGCCGAATGAATGCAATCCTTAAGGAACTGATACTGCTGTTCGGTATCACCGTGCCTTGATTTGCCCAACTTCTCATCCAAGCGCTTTCCGTACAATGCCCTTACACTTAGATGCTGCAAGCTGTCAATATTATAGTTTACACAGTTTACAAGCTTAACACGATATTTTTGTTGGTGAACCTGCTTTTGTGCTCACCTGCTCTCCTGGCTCCCCTTCACTGGGGAAGCTATTTTCGCCCCGAGGAAGTAATGATCACTGCCGCAGGAAAGACCTCTCCACACTCTAACTTGCTGAATCTTCATCTCCGTGTCTTGCCTGACCACTACATAATCAACGATTGACTTTCACCCGCGAGTGGACTGGACCCAAGTATATTTATGGATATCTTTGTGTTGGTAGAACCCATTGAGCACCTTCCTCTCCCTTTGCTCACATACGTCAATGATACGAGCTCCGTTATCATTTATTGTCGCCCCTAGTAGCCAAAATAGGATTATCGAATAGGTATCGGCCAGATATACTATTTTATGGCTATTTATTTTGTTATTTTTTTATATGGTATCGTACAGATAGCATATTTTATACCTATTTCGTAGCTATTCCATGCGCATTTATCTTGGTTTAAAATTTATGTTTGAAAATATGTATTTTATAGCTATGTACTAGGTTTTTTTCTTCTGTATTTACCAGTATTTTGTTCTTCATTTATTGCTTTCATATTTTTCTGTATTATAATAAGTGCGCCTCCTCCCTTTTGTGTAGCAGTAAAACATTATTTGAACAATTAAATTAAGGGAAGTCATGTACTTTATGGGATAGTGAATAATTTAAAAAACTAAATGGGTGGAATAAATTGCATCATTCAACCATAACATTTAAGAAACCCAAGAATTATTGTATATTTTCTTAAACATGTTAATGAATTTTCGCACTATTGTCAGTTGCAGCCTTAGAACCATAAGATGATAAGTACATTGCAATGTTGCCATGATAGAGCAACTTTATTTTTTGCAAACCAAAATCATATAGAATTGCAAACCTTAACGCAAAAAAAAAAAAATCAGCATAGCCCAGGGAATTTTTGCTAAAAGAGTTTCACCTCTACATGGTTTTGATTTGCTGCATTTATCGTATACAGCTGCACAATCTTGGCAACGTATCAATGCTCTTACCACCTTATGGTTTTCAAGGTCTCAATTTTGGTTCTTTTTCAAAAGTAAAATACCTTTTAAATACCTTTTCAATTGGTATCCATATACCTATTAAATAGCTATTCCGATACCTACAGGGTGTCCCAAAAGTCCCTTCCACCCCCTCTAAAATTTTAACGAAACTTTGGGGATGTTCATCGATCAATGTAAGCTACTTTTGGGGCCCCCCAAAATTTTCGGGCCCCCCCGTGGGGAGGGGCTGCGGACCCCAACTTTTTTTTTTCAAGTAGCAACCCCTATCTTGTGATACCTCATTCGAAAGAGCATAAAAAACTAAGAATTTTGGCGCAAACCGCAGATCAATATCTTAATTTTTGACCGAGTTATGATAGGTCAAAGGTCAAATTTGACCTTTTTTCAAAAAATCATAACTCCAGTTCAAATTATCGTAATGAAAAAAATAAAACAGGAAAATTTACCGCATTGTAAGCACTTTTAAGGAAAAATCACAGAAATTACTTCAAACTAATTTTAAGGGGGGTTTCGGACCCCCAAATACGTCAATTCAAAGGTCATTCAATTTTCCCAGATTTGCCTCCACATTAGTTCAGTAAGGTCAATATCAGTTCAACATTACGTTGGCAAGTCCCCAAATTTCGGGAAAAATTAAAAAAAAAAATTTAAACGGTCAAATTTAATCACCTTTAATTTCCTTTTTTTTTAAACTTTTCCCGAAATTTGGAGACTTGCCAACGTAATGTTGAACTGATATTGACCTTACTGAACTAATGTGGAGGCAAATCTGGGGGGAATTGGCTTATTTCGCGGGAAAATTGTATGACCTTTGAATTGACGTATTTGGGGGTCCGAAACCCCCCTTAAAATTAGTTTGAAGTAATTTCTGTGATTTTTCCTTAAAAGTGCTTACAATGTGGTAAATTTTCCCGTTTTATTTTTTTCATTACGATAATTTGAACTGGAGTTATGATTTTTTGAAAATAGGTCAAATTTGACCTATCATAACTCGGTAAAAAATTAACATATTGATCTGCAGTTTGCGCCAAAATTCTTAGTTTTTTATGCTCTTTCGAATGAGGTATCACAAGATAGGGGTTGCCTTTTGAAAAAAAAAGTTGGGGTCCGCACCCCCTCCCCACGGGGGGGCCCGAAAATTTTGGGGGGCCCCAAAAGTAGCTTACATTGATCGATGAACATCCCCAAAGTTTCGTTTCAAAATATTAATTAGGTAAAATTTTAGAGGGGGTGGAAGGGACTTTTGGGACACCCTGTATTTTATAGCTATCGAGAAAGCTATAAAGTAGGGTATTTATAGTTGAACAAAAGGACACTATATAGGGTATTTACATAGGATATTTTATATCTAATTTCAGCTATTTTATACCCTATTTCATAGCTATTTGGATACATATTAAATTGCTATTTCGATAAGTATTAAAAAGAATATTCAGGCTACTAGGGGCCTCCTCTCTGAAAGGGCCGACGATCTTACTTTTAACTTGCCGTCCTACTCTACCATTCAGATCTCCCAACACAATGATTTCCCTCCTGGATCCAATCTTGCCAATCTCCTCGTTCAATTCTGCAAAAAAACTGATCCTTCACTGCGACAGTAGAATCATCGTTCACTCCATAAACACCCAAAATGGTGATTTTATGGCCAAACACTGCAATATTCATCTTTATCATTCGGGGGTTGGGGGGTTTGGGGGGCTCATCAGGAAATATCCAATACCCAAGTAGCATTTTTCAACGGAAAAATCGCGATTTTATCGCGATTATCCTCGATTTTATCGCGATTATCCTCGATTTTATCGGCGATAAAATCGGTAGGATCATCAACATCTGAGCGATTATCCTCGATCTTTTCGCGATTTTATTGCGATTTTATCGGCCCGAAAAAATTGCGATTTTATCGCGACAAGATCGAGGATAATCGCTCAGATGTTGATGATCCTAGCGATTTTATCACCGATAAAATCGCCAAAAAAAAGGGATCAACGTTGTTAGCCGATTGCCGTTAGGTTCAGCCGTCAGGTCCTTTGACGAAGACGAGCGAAAAATCCCCGGAGCCTCCGCGGGATTTGAACCCCAATCGCTAAGGTGGAAGGCCAGCACGTTGTCACTATGCTATGGCCGCTATATGACTAACGAGTGCGAATTGAAGCCTCTTATACATGGATCGGCGCTTCGCAACCTTACAACTTATGTCTTTGCGTTGACTGACACCGAGTTTTTATTGGATTTTTATTGGATTTTTTTTTTTTTTTTTTTTTTTTTTTTTTTTTTTTTTTTTTTTTTTTTTTTTATGGCAAGATGTTATCTCTCATTATTATCATTATTTTGCAAGTTAATAGCTATGAGGGGCGGCTCGAGCGAGTCGTAACTTCATCGCGAAGCGAGGAACCGGGGGTCCAGGGGCACACACGCCCCCCCCCCCCCCCCCCCNTACGGGTTAAGCTCGCGCAGCGAGCTGATCACGGCTAGTATATTTTATATGACCGATTGCAGGATGTCGGCTTCTTACTTCTTTTTAGTGCACGAGTGCACGAATGCAATACTTTTCTTACCTTTTCTTAACTTTCCTTGCCATCTCTTAAGCTTGCGGGTCCCCTTTCAAGCATCGTAAAAGGCCCCTCTCCCCATCCAAACAGTTTAAAAGACGTTTAAAAGACACTTTAGTTTCTAAAGTTTATCGCGTTTCATCATTGTTCCTTTTGCTCTTAACGGTTGAATAAGCTGAAGCCAAGTAGCTCGTCGGTTTGATCTGTTTTTTTTCCCCTCGTAGAGGATTTTATTGTGCCTTTCCTTCAAGTCTCAGCTTTAGCAGTGTTACTTTTCCATCATATACACTTACTTCGGTAATAATCAAAACTTACATTTCGGGTACCAAGTACAACTCGGGTACAGTAATGCACACCATTTGTCGATTCAACGATAAATTTAGAGCACAAGTTGTTTAAATAAAATTATAAAACGAGCATAATTTCCATCTGTATGCTGCAGTGATAAGATGCTGCTCTCGGAGAACGATGCCTGACGCAGATACTTGTAGACACAGAACTGAAATGTAAGTTTTGATTATTACCGAAGTAAGTGTTTGTGATGGAAAAGTAACACTGCTAAAGCTGAGACTTGAAGGAAAGGCGTAATAAAATCCTCTACGAGGGAAAAAAAACCAGATGAAACTGACAAGCCACTTTTCTTCAGCTTCAACCGTTAGGAGCAAAAGGAACAATGAAGAAACGCGATAAACTTTCGATACTGAAGTGAAAAGGTACCTATTAGGACGATACTGATTAATCATTTTAAGTCACAAAATATGATAATTTTAAATTGAAAATTTGTCAAATTTCAGATCGAAAGCTGCTAGTGGCTATTATCAGCTGACCCGGTGTAAGAGCGAGTAGTATAGTAGCGTAGCGAGAGTTTTCAATCTCATGATAGAATGTGGGCAGTACCCATCTGCCTTAAAAATTGCAAAAATTATTCCAATCTACAAGAAAGGAGAACCCTCAGAGTACAGTAACTACAGGCCACTAGCACTGCTGCCTAATTTCTCCAAAATATTTGAAAAATTAATTTATAAAAGGGTACCTATATAAGTTCCTAGAAAAACATAGGATCTTTTGCAGGAAGCAGTTTGGTTTCAGGAAACACTGCTCAACGACGGAAGCTTTGTTTGAGATATTAGACGAAATTACACAGGATGCTTTACAATACCCAAATCTAGCATTGTTTTGTGATCTAACAAAAGCGTTTGACTTAGTTGATAGAGACTTGCTGTTAAAAATTTTGGAGAAAGTAGGCATAAGAGGAAAAGCGGGCAGTTACGGTCATATTTACATCAGTGGCTTCAATATGCTGAAGTTAAAGTAGAAGGAAAAACGTACATCTCAATGAAATTATTAAACGAATATGGAGTCCCCCAGGGTAGTATCTTAGGGCCGCTTTTATTTATAATCTATGTAAATAATGTACTAATGAGTGGCTCGGCTGTGGATTATGTAGATGACAAAACAGTGGTTTTCAAACAACTAAAAAACGAGGAAGACTGGAAATCAGTAAAGAAAGATGTAATTAATCTAAGAGAACTATATTCAGCCATGTCGCAGTCATTCAGCACGGAAAAATCAGTATACATGCTATTCAGCAAAAACGGAAAGCACGAAGTGAACTTGATTCAATGGACAGACAGCCAATGACTGGGAAATCGAAAGGGTGAATAAACACAAAGTACTAGGACTAATAATACAGGAAAATATTGAATGGAATGAGCATATAGACGCGATAGTAAAAAAACTAGGATCCTACAGCTATGCAATAAATAGGCTAAGACATTTACTAAACAGAGCTGATTTGATTAAGCTTTATTATGCCTTCATCTACTCGACGATAAGATATGGGATAATGTTCTGGGGAAACTCGAAAGGAGTTGATAGAGTATTTAAACTTCAGAAAAGAGTACTTCGTAACATTTTTGGACTTAAAAAAAGAGAAACATGTAAACTGATATTCAAAGAAAATGAATTAATGACTGTATACAATATTTATATAAGGGAGTCAGTTTTGTTTGTAAATAGAAATAAGCACTACTTCGAATTTAATAGAGAAAAAGAGAACTATAGAGGTAGAAATGAGGCGGACATAAATATATCAGATATACCAAACGGAATGATTTCCAAAGGGCCAAAATACAATTGCTCAAAGATATACAACAAACTCCCTAGATATATTAAAGAAATTGAAGAGAGAAGCACCTTCAAAAGAAGAGTAGATACATTTTGTAAGGAGAATGTATTCTATAGTATTGACGAATATTTAGAGTAAATTATATATATAAGATTTATAACAATTTTTACTTTGACTTTGTAATCTTTTGTTTTAAATCAAAAGAAACAATAAATTATTATTATTATTATTTTCTTTTTTATTATTATTATTATTATTATTATTATTATTATTATTATTATTATTATTATTATTATTAAGTAAACAATCGGAGGGTGCCATATTTCAAGTTGAAAAAAAATATTTCCAAATCGAGCTGTTCCGTGTGTTTGAGAAAATAGTGTCATGTATTACCCATCAATCTCTGCAGAAAAATCTGGAGAATCGATTTCTGAAAACTCCGACGCATACATTTTTCCTTGTTTTCGAGATATTTTCGATGGAAAATGAACCCCGTGTTATTTTCCATAAGGGCTCCAAAAAGTGGGCTCCAGTCGAATCAGCCAATCAAAGACGACTCGTCTAAAAGTAAGGGGTGTCACTCGCTCCCCTAGTAGCCAAAATAGGATCATCGAATAGGTATCGGCCGGATAGGCTATTTTATAGCTATTTATTTTGTTATTTTATACGGTATCGTACAAATAGCATATTTTACCGCTATATCATAGATATTCCAAGCGCATTTATCTTGGTTTAAAATTTCCGTTTGAGAATATGTATTTTATAGCTACCTATTTAATACGTTTTTTTCTTCTTTCAAGCCACTCATCCTGTTGCAAGGGTTACATACCCAGTTCCCAGTTAGCATCTAATCTTCCGAAAATATCCGCACAAAATCCGGCACCTTTACATCATTTAAAAATATTGCGGACAATATTTTCACAAAAAGTCTTTATTGACTTTAAGACTTTATTTGGACTATTAAATTAAAGGAAGTCATGTACTTTATGGGAAAGTGAATAATTTAAAACACTAAATGGGTGGAATAAATTGCACCATTCAACCTTCAAATTTAAGAAACCCAAGAATTATAGTGTATTTTCTTAAACATGTTAGTGAATTTTCTTACTATTCTTAGTTGCAGCCTTGAGAACCATAAGATGATAAGTGCATTGCAACGTTGCTATGTTAGAGCAACTTTATTTTTTGCAAACCAAAATCATATAGATTTGCAAACTTCAATGCAAAAAAAATCAGCCTAGCCCAGGGAATTTTTGCTAAAAAAGTTTCGCCTCTGCATGGTTTTGATTTGCTGCATTTATCGTATACAGTTGCACAATCTTGGCAATGTATCAATGTACTTACCACCTTATGATTTTCAAGGTCTCAATTTTGGTTCTCTTTCAAAAGTAAAATACCTTTTTAATAGGTTTCCATATACCTATTAAATAGCTATTCAGATACCTATTTTATAGCTATAGAGAAAGCTATAAAATACGGTATTTATAGTTGAAAAAAAAGGACACTATATAGGATATTTAGATAGGATATTTTATATCCATTTTCAGCTATTTTATACCCTATTTTATAGCTATTTGGATACATATTAAATTGCTATTTCGATAAGTATTAAAAATAATATTTTGGCTACTAGGGTCCGCAATTCACGCCAGGACTCTTGTTTTCTCTTTGCTTTTCTTTTAATGATCGGCGAAGGTACCGGTAGAAATCCGTTGGCCGCCATTATGACCATCGATGACCTTCGATCAGTCGGTAGTTTGAGAACGCTTCTCCTTCTTTCGATGGATACAATTGGTTGTAAACAAAAGCAAATTCCTAACCTACAACAAAACTCCAACCAATCGACCACGAGGAGACAGTATTTGTAGGTCAGCTGATTCACCGATGAAACATGTGCCAGAGAAATGGCCGCTACCTCCGACCCAAGTAGCAGTGATCACGATAAATTGCGATTTAATCGGAGAATGTATCGCGATTTTATCGACGTCGCGATTTATTGCAATATAATCGCGATTTTATCGACGGCGATTCATCGCAATATTATCGGGAGAAAAATCGCGACAAATTGCAATAAAATCGCGATTTTATCAAACGCGATTTTATAGAGATAAAATTGCAATTTTTCATCAACGCCCACTAATGCATGAATGACGCATATAAAAGATGTTTCTATGCCGCCGCGGCCGTTTTTACCAAGGTCCGTTGATAACTTAACCATCTCATTTTTTTTATCAATTATTGGTAATGTTACAAAGACAGACTGGTAAGCTTACCTAAAAACCGGTACCTTTACTGATTTTTTCAGGTAAGAAAACCACTTTTATTGGTAATCAATTCCCGGTAACTTTACCATTTTATCTCGGTAATTCTACCACAGTCGATAAAAATATTGGCGTTTTTACCAAGGTCCATCGGTAACTTTGCCATCTCACTATTATTGGTAATTTTACAGAGACAGAATTATGAGATTACCAATAGAACCTTATTTTACCAACCGTATTTCAAGGTATGAAACAAAATACAGAGGGAAAAAAAATGAAATAAAAAAAAAAAAAAAAAATCCAATGAAAACTCGGTGTCAGTCAACGCAAAGACATAAGTTGTAAGGTTGCGAAGCGCCGATCCATGTATAAGAGGCTTCAATTCGCACTCGTTAGTCATATAGCGGCCATAGCATAGTGACAACGTGCTGGCCTTCCACCTTAGCGATTGGGGTTCAAATCCCCGCGGAGGCTCCGGGGATTTTTCGCTCGTCTTCGTCAAAGGACCTGACGGCTGAACCTAACGGCAATCGGCTAACAACGTTGATCCCTTTTTTTTGGCGATTTTATCGGTGATAAAATCGCTAGGATCATCAACATCTGAGCGATTATCCTCGATCTTGTCGCGATAAAATCGCAATAAAATCGCGAAAAGATCGAGGATAATCGCTCAGATGTTGATGATCCTACCGATTTTATCGCCGATAAAATCGAGGATAATCGCGATTTTTCCGTTGAAAAATGCTACTTGGGGAGCAGTAATCGGTGGTACCAAATCCAGCGGCCGATCAACCGACGGTCGCGACGTCAGAGCTGACAGATCAGTTTAAGAACGCATTCTGGTGATCGACCGTACCGCCGATCAATGAAAGAAAAGCCCTACAGCAATGGCCGTTACGTATGATCAGTGATCGGTGATACCGAATCCATCGGTCGATCAACCAACAGTTGTGACGACAGAGCCGACCGATCAGTTTAAGAACGCAGTATTTGGTGATCGAAGGCACCGCCGATCACTAAAAAAGAAAAGTCTTATGGTGGAGAAAAAACACAGCTTGTAGACTGATTCAAAGACTACTTCATTCGATGTGATACCTATTCAAATTTTGGTACTCTTGATATTGATTTGGAATTAAAATCAGTTATTTTTGTTGTGCAATCTTGTTTTACGTCATCACGTGGAATTTGGAAGAGGAAACTTTCATCAGAATGCATTCGTCCTGCGTGTGGTGGTCCATTGTTCAAAATTTTGGAAGTGCATGCGTTGCGAGCTATGGACTCGTAGCGCAGCGTAAGTGGCGAGTCCTAAAGAGGGGGGCAGCAGGCCCTCTGGACTGGTTCCCTACCACGAGGCCTGCGCCATGCGTGACGTCATTGTATCCCAGTACGGGGCGCACTATAAAACACTGACCGCGGCGCGTTGATACAAAACCGTGTCCGCTATATTCGCGTCATGAAGTCATTAGCATTGGTAAGTACTCCCGTCGTGTTCACTTTTCTTCCATTTTCTTAAAAGGTGATCGGCCACACATTGGAAAAGTTTCCTGCTGGATTCCCTCACAAAGTGCGTTTCCCATTTTTAGGCAGTTTCGCCGCGTCCTCTGAGGTCTGTGATAATTTGAATGCGTTTCCGGGAGCGCATCTCTCTGTATTTCTTTTCAAAAAGTTCGTTTTGGGTAACGCAGTCGCGAGATTGGTGTTGTTGTTTTCGAAGATGGACCCGAAATCCTGTGCTTAAGTGTGACGAATAGAAGGACTGAAATGCTACCTTTCAACATTGGACATCGACATATAAGTTGTGCGACGACGTGACTCTTCAATGTTTACTTTTTCTTGGTTTTTATTGCAGAATGAAGGTACCTTTATTAAGTACCTACCAACGTGTGTTCTTATGACAAGGATCAAGGCGGGAAAAAAGCAAAAACAAAAACTATAAATAATTATAAGGATTCGTCATCAGAAAAAATCATAGAACAAAACTCTCTCCGTTCTCCGTCTAAATTTAAACCAGAAAAAATTTCAAACTTGAAATTCGTTTCACTTTTTCAGTATGTGAAATTAATCAGACTACTCTTGAAAGCTACTGATTGTATTCGACATTTTTGCAATAAAATCAAAGTAGGCATAAAAATCAGGGCCTCGTGTAACACCATTTCGCAGAAAAATGATGGATGATTCTGATTATTAGTGAAATTTTTCAAAAACAAGAAGTCCACTGATCTCTTTTCGTGTGAAGCCGAATGGCGGATGTTGAACGATGCGTGGGAAGTCAGAACATTTAATTTTCACGAAGACGAAGAAAAGACCTCTCAAAACACGAGGTAGAAAAAAAAGATTAACTTTAATTACTTTTTTTTACATTTATAAATCCCTATTTCTACTAATTTATAGCATTTCTTTTCTTTCCCCTTTTTTTGTATAAAAACCCGAGGTTAAAATTTTAATAATTTAGGTATACGCTTGAGGTCGTAACGGCAAGATAGGGAGAAAACTTGTTAAGAGCTATAGTTATTTAATCTATTGGTAGATGCTGGCAGTGCCCTGCTCTGTAATCATCACTTATCATGAATTTATGTTTGCAATTTGATGTTCCAAGCCACTCCTTCAGAATGCAATTCTTTGGTTCAACCACCAAATAAATATGATATTGCTAAAAAAAAAAAAAAAAAAAAAAAAAAAAAAAAAAAAAAAAAAAAAAAAAAAAAAAAANNTTTTTTTTTTTTTTTTTTTTGGGGGGGGGGGTCAACGGAAGAATTAGCTCAGCAATTTTTCTGCTTGGCATTTCTTTCCAATTTAGCAATTTCCTCAGCAATTCAGTTTTTCTCCGTATTGCGGGAATTTTTATTCTTCTTTCACTTTTTTCTTTCTCTTATACAAGTTCTCTTAAACATTTTCATGCAAATTCATTTTTTTGACAATGTACATTTAAAAATTCCTCATAGAAATTAAAAATTAATGAAAAAATAGGAAAAAATTAGGTAAATGGGTGAAAGAAATTTAAGAACATTTTGGTAAAAGAGCAGAGAGGAAACTGTAACATGTTATGTACATATCAGTTTTATCATCGATACTTGAAAGCTTCCCCTCCCCCTAACACATAGGTAGGTATGATTGAAGATAGATTATTTAATTATTTATAAGAATGCTAAGCACCGGTTATTCGGTAAAGGTATGCTGATTTTCGGTCTAAAAAAAGTATTCAATGCGGAAAATTAAAGACGGAACTCGACAAAAGAAATAAAAAACCATATAGGTACCAAGTAGCAGTGATCGCGATAAATAGCGATATTATCGGTTGGTTATCGCAATTATATGGTGGCAATATATCGAGATATTATCGGAATAAAAATTGCGATATATGGTGATTAAATCGCTACACATCGCAATTTTTGGTTCGATACAATCGAGATTAAATCGCCATTTATCGGGATATTTTCGAAATAAAAATCGCGATATATCTTCGGGCGATAAAAGCGCGATTTTATCACGATAAGATCGAGGATAATTGCTCAGATTTTGATGATAATCCTGGCGATTTTATCGCCGATAAAATCGCAATATATGGCGATTTTTTCGTTGCGAAATGCTACTTGGATAATATTAAACGTTTAAAAAATTTCTCTTCACAACAAATTGACATAGTTTAACGGAGGAATGAATTAATGTAGGTAGGTAATCAATACTTTGTGTTCTGCAAACCAGAAGATCTGAATGTCGATGCCGGTTAGGTACTCTTAGGGTAGGTTCTACTGAGGCAATTTCGTTTTCTGCAGCCAACTGAATCGATTACGGATGGCTCATTCAAATCATACCTAATTCAGAATATGGGCACGAGTAAATGTTGATTCAATTCACAATTTCAAAAGTTGATAACATTTTTCTCAATTTTGGCAGGCCGTAATTATTTTCAGTATAATAATTGGAAATAAATTATTAAATACATTTATCTAAAAATCATATTAAATAAGTAAATTATAATTATTAACATCGATGGTTTTTCATTAAAAAGTTTATGAATGAGATCTGTTAAAAGGAATTAGCCAAAGAATTATAGGTCATGACTTGTGAAAAAATTAAAATTATCTGTACCCGGAGCCTTGAAAAGTTTCCTTCTATATGCTTGAAAAATATGAACTTCCAACCCGAAAAAATACCATTTGAGATAATTTTCAAGGGAGCGCATAGCGCATCTAATATTTTATGATTAGAAATAAAAATTTGGGGCAGGTATACCTACAAATGAGCACATCAGTTTCAGTGCGTCCTGGCTTTTGCCGTAACTTTATGTACCTATGTCTTCTGTTTTATTCGCAAAGAAATTAAAAGCAACAATACTCTATGTGTATAAACATTTGAAGGCGCAATGCTGCTAAAAATCATACCTACGTAACGCTTGTGAATGCTTATCTTCAGTGAAAGAAATATAGAATACGGAATCTTGAAAGTAAAATTGAAACATCGTCAGCTTCTTTTTGTCTTAGGATAGGTACTTACTTTCGCGCGTATGATGTCTTAAAACATAAAATCGCGAATATATCTGTGAAGTCGTTAAACTATACTCATCAAAGCATAATGTTATCCTACATTCTTAATCCTGAGTATGGACTCACGCTGTAGGTAACTACCTATTAATTATTCCATAGTCATCAAGGCAGGAAGTAGAAATGAGAGTTTAATGCTGATATGCTTCATTTATAAAATTAACAAATAGCCATTGAGTTCCATGTAGTAGGCAAACCATGACGGATCAGCACTCTAAAGTTGAACACTGAAAAGAAACTTGCTTGTCTACACTGTACTGATGATTTCTTGACTAGGTTTGAGCGTTAAAACTGTAAAAAATATGATAAAGTTACATTTTCATAAGATGTAAGAAATTTAACTTACATCGTTAAATGGGACCCTTATGAGCTTACAACTTAGATACCTAATATTCAGAACAAGGTAGAGAGGTTCCCATAAATAACTTGAATTAAAATTATTTTACACTATTCGACAAAAATATTAAGCACGGTCCTTTCCCACCTCAGTTCTTGGGGTTTCTCTACAGTTCTTGCTTTATCGATCTCTTTCCTCCTTTTTTTAATCTACAAGGTCCTAAGTACCCTAGTTATATTTGAAAGTTAAATTTCAATCAACTTCAAAAAAAAAACAAACAAATAAATAAATAAATAAATAAATAAATAAATAAATAAATAAATAAATAAATAAATAAATAAATAAATAAATAAATAAATAAATAAAAATAATTTTTAAAAAGTACTCTGTCAGAAATATTTTTTAATCTTCTGTGAATAAAATTTATATGCAGAAACCATGTTAAGAAAAAAACAGAGGCTAAATTGCGAAAAAAATTGACATTCAAATTGTGTAATTCCAAATAACAGTCATGACGCTAAATACAAAATAAACTGCGAGAGACGCAACATAAAATTAGAGTTCCTTTATACCCTGAGGTAAGCCATCTCGATTATCAGCCGGCCTGGGCTGGCTATGGTGTCACGAAAGTGTGCACCTAAACGAACGATATTGAGGCATAAGGATAAGGAACCCTGCGATGTCTGTCTTCCAAAAACAACATTATCAACAAAACTGATCAAAACCTAACCAAAGAGATTGCAGTAAAATAAAATTAAATTGATTCATGGATAATTTCTTAATCTATTTTCATTTTGGTGCGATGAAAATAACAATTCACTCTTGATAAACCACAATTTGGTTATATTTTCATTATTTTTATTCACATTCGAGGTGCCGTCATCTTGGTGCACTCATTTGTGACTCCATAAGCGAGAACCAATCAGAATTTGATTTTTTTAGGCCTTTTTCCACCCGACCAAAAGTGAGATGACGTAACTCTAGGTATAATAGGACTCTAATAAAATATTAAAGTTTACGTAGAATTTTGGTCAAAATTTACTAAAATAAAAAAAGTTCAAAAACCTGTAAAAGTGCAAGATGGGTTTCTGCAGTACGTAACAAATAACGAAAAAGGTTTCCTGACTCGGATACTTAAACTGCTTTTTTTTTTTTTTTTTTTTTTTTTTTTTTTTTTTTTTTTTTTTTTTTTTTTTGAAAAAAGTTTAGGGGTTTTCCCTTTGAAATAAGAGTTTCCCAATCGGCAATTAATCGATCAATTAATAGAGTGTCCTCTGGGCCGACTTATCATCGATCAACTTATCGACGAATCGAAAATTAGGACACGAATCGAAAATTAGGACCTAAGTTCCCAGTTCCGGAGTCAAACTACAAATCGGCACAACACCTCAGCGCAAAGTCCAGAAGTGCTGATAGGTATTTCACGAATAAACAGGATTTCAGGAATAAATACCGAAAAAATTGTGCGGACGATTCCAAAATTATCAGGAAAAATAGTAACAACACACAGTTTTTGGTACCCAAATCCAACAAAAATGCTGATTTACATCAGCGGGCATTTCCCGGTACACGTTACTTCGAAAATTTACCGTTTCAAAATTCGCGAATGTATTAAATCAATTACTGCATTTTTGATTACCCAAAAGTTCGATTAATCGATTAATCAACTAAAGACTCCACATTGCACATATACCTAGCGGAGCATTGGCCGACTAACGGGGGGCTAGCGGAAACGTTGCCGGGCTCTGCAATAAAATGTGGCTACTTTATAGGCGTTTAAGTGGGGACAAGTGCTGATCTTTCACCACCATCTGGCGACAATGGCCGGCGGGTCGGCGGCGGCGGGCCATGAGGTCTCGGGCGTGGGCGGTGTCGAAACGAGCGTGATTCCGCACGATAATTGCAGCGGCGTGTCGTGCTTTGCGATGAATCGATTCTTCGGCAATTTAAAACTATGGAAAGGGATCGACTGTCAAATCGTACCTCGACAGTCGATTCTTCACCATAGTCTTAAGTGGTAAAATACTCAGGGTCTATGTTTCGCGCCTCGCCACCGGTTAATTGTACCATCAAAACAGAGCCGGAGCCAGCGCAGCGCGGGTCCGGGCAAAGTCGCAAGAGCAAAGGAATAAAACAGCAATAATAATCACAAAAATATATTTGCTCAACAGCCCCGGCTACCGCTCAACAAATCAGCATCGGCCCCCGATAAACCGAGGCAATAAAATCAGTTTCCACCGGAGTTGCCACCTTGACGCCTACAACGCCAGGTAAAAAGGCTCCGTGATAAGCAGGGGCAGTATATTTCACAACTCCACACTAACAATATAAGATAAGGGACAAGTACATACAAAATGTTCAAACAATATGATTGTTGATTCTCAAATTTAGCACAAATGCTGATTTACAAATTTTCCGTTTCAAAATATACCCATTAGTCGATAAAATACTCGACAAATCGATTATAAAATTAATTGTAAATCGGTTATTCAAAAATCGATGCTTCGATTAATCAACTAATCGAACAACTCAGTAGCACAAACGCTAGTGCGAGCAGGCCTCGCGGTGCGTCGAACCGACCCGGTTAACTTCAACTTTTATTTATGTAAACGCTGCTTCCTTGCCAACCTCCCAGACGTCCACACTTCCTCTCCTTTCACTGATTCCGAACGTCCTCCACTCCCACCCCCACTCTCTTCTCTTCCCCCAACCACTGACCTGAGGTGAATCGTAAGTTCACTGCAATACGCCGAGTACTTGTCCTGCCTTGCGAGAAATGCTCCAACACAATGGGTCGTTGGAGTCTGACATAATCGCTGACATAATAGGAGATGTGTGCGAATTGCCCCATTTTTACAGTGCAGTGCAATGCTGCCAGTCCGACTGGAGAGAAGAACCCGGGATTTGGACCTTCTTTTTCCGATTTCTTTAGAAAGTCCGTGGTAAAAGAACTAAATTAACTTACTGGCATAAGGGGATAGAACTGAGCATATTTTGGCTGTAAACTTCGTGAAAAAATTTGATTGGTTAATGAAATCACACGGTTTAAGACACCAGGTTCAAAATCATTTTTCTGGCAATTAATTCGTGCTTCGCTTAGGACACAATTGCCACGCTAATATTAAGTGCATTTCAATCCGATGGCGATACTAATAGAGCCTGGCGATAATCGGGGGTTGAAAAATATTATCATGCATTCGAGTCTCTCAATTTTAAATAGCGTGCTTACCTCTACAGAGTGTGGCCATGAAGGTTCCACTCGCGATTGGCTCAGCCATCGTTTTACAGGGTGATCCGAAAGTCCCTTCCATCCCCTCTAACTTGTTACCTAATTGAGATAAAGATTTGAAACTTGGGGGATATTCCTAGGTCAAAGGGAGCTACTTTTTGGCCCCCCTAAAATTTTCAGGGGGCCCCCTTGGGGGGGGGGTCAACGGCCCTCAACTTTAAATTTTCAAATGGGAAGACTCCCTTTGTGATAACTCGTTCGAAAGAACATAAAAAAAGAAAACTTTTCGCGCAAACCCGAAGTCAATATCTCAAACCGTTCCAAAATGGCGGCCGGTTAAAGTTCAAAATGGCCGAAAATTCACACCGGTTATTTGTCGATGGATTTGCGCGAAAATCGGTGTGTTGGGTACTTTGACACGAGAAAAACGAATTTGACGTTAGATTTTCAAAAAAACCAAAATTTCCAAAATGGCCGCCGGTTAACGTTCAAAATTACCAAAAATTGATTTTTTTATAAATCTAAGTTCAAATTTGTTTATCATATGCCAAAATACTCTCAAATTCCAAGTTTTAGGCAAATCCATCAGGAAAAAACCAAGGTGAAAATTTTCGGCCATTTTAAACTTTAACCGGCGGCCATTTTGGAAATTTTGTTTTTTTTGAAAATCTAACGTCAAATTCGTTTTTCTCGTGTCAAAATACCCCTACATACCGATTTTCGCGCAAATCCATCGACAAATAACCGGTGTGAATTTTCGGCCATTTTGAACTTTAACCGGCCGCCATTTTGGAACGGTTTGAGATATTGACTTTGAGTTTGCGCGAAAAGTTTTCTTTTTTTATGCTCTTTCGAACGAGCTATCACAAAGGGGGTCTTCTCATTTGAAAATTTAAAGTTGAGGGCCGTTGACCCCCCCAAGGGGGGCCCCCTGAAAATTTTAGGGGGGCCAAAAAGTAGGTCCCTTTGACCTAGGAATATCCCCCAAGTTTCAAATCTTTACCTCAATTAGGTAAAAAGTTAGAGGGGGTGGAAGGGACTTTTGGATCACCCTGTATATATCAGCTAAGAGACGTTGCCAAACTGGACCGTGTTAAGCAGGTAGTAACCGAGCCACATCGAGCTAATCTCAAGAAAATTGAGGTGATATGATGATAGGTATGAATTTCTAAACCGACGAAAATGGTTGAAGTTGGAATTTTTTACTGACTAGTATCTTCATAAGAGACTTCTGGACACCAATAAAAGTGGAATAAATCCTTTACCTATTTAATTAGCTGTGTTTTTTATCACTGGTTCCCTGTTAACTAACACCAAATGGGCGAAATCAAATCAAAGAAGGGAACCAAGTACCACTTGGTTTCGTGGAGGATCGTTGTTTTGCCCTAAGTCATTTATAACCCACGGTGACACGACTTATCGGACTATTATCGTGAAATCACCCTTTTGCGTTTCTCGGGATTAACTTTGTAGTGAATTTACGAGCAGGTGCCGTAGACCACCCATGCTAGGATTTTGGTCGGTTAGGTAGGTATTTTAGATCGGTTGATGTCCGAGACCAGGAGGTTGAATAAGGAACGGACCCATGAATCCCATGGAGGGCTGAAGTACTCCGAAACCCAAGTAGCACAATGCAACGAAAATATTGAAATTAATTGCAATTTCATTTTAAAAAAAATGTAATTTTTTTACCATTAAATTGCAATATTTTTACATCATATAGTCGATTTATGCCGATTTTAAACAATCAACATAATGAGCTTCATGTGTCAGAAAAATAGGCAATATGCAATGCAATGAAAAATTGTAACTTATTTCAATTTTACTGCAGTAAGTTCCAATAAATGGGGCCCCTTCAAATAGGAGTTTGGCAACATACACCACACTCAATGGAATTGCAATATTTTTACAATGCAATTGCTACTTATTGCAATCTGTGCTACTTGGGAACCATGAGAGTCCGATTCTTTGGGTCCTCTCTCCATTAAGTCCCCCGTTCCAAAAATCAACCGAACACCAAAAAACGCACTTAAGCGCCTACATGACTGAAAGTATGCTTCACACGTCGCGCATTCATCAGGGTGTGCCGCACCCTGTGAATTCTCAACGTTTACAGCACGCACGCGGTGTGCGAGCTGTAAACGTTGAGAATTTGGAATTTGTCGGTGTTGCACCTACCGCGATATAGGTAGGTACCTACACCATTTGCGACCTCTTAACTCCGTGAGCCTATAATAATCCTCGGATTTTGTGCCCTTGAATTGTTAACACATTTTTTTTTTCATGCCTACATCTGACGGTCGGTCACAAATAGGTATTGTATTCTTCTATTACCCTCCTCCGAGAAGGTTTCGTTTTTCAATATTTTCCTATCAGTTTGCTGATCAAAATCATTGATAAAATGGGAAGCATCAAACAAATTTTCGCGAACGACCGGAGGGGTGCGATTTTATCCATTTGTTCCAAATGTTCTACAATGTTGCGCAAAAATAGCGCAAGTGATAGAGTCAGTTATGAGATGCATACTTAAGGAGAATCACTCAACTGTGTAATTTTACATCAATCTCATAAAAATTATTTTGGAGTTTGGAACTAAAAAATACCTATCTAAGTCTGAGAATTTCCGAGAAGTGTTTGAATTGATATTGAGGCCGAATTTACATATACAGAGTAGGATAGTTCTAAATATTAATGTCTCAGTGTTCTTAGCTATTTTTTAATTAATGGAATAGCGGATTGAGATCATTCATTCTTCAGTGAAATCTGGCGACGAACATAGGCGCGGATTCAGACACCTCGAACGAGAGGGGCGGATTTTTTCTCGCCACCATCGACCGGGGAAGGGGTTATATGGTAGGTATGAAAACATTTCAGTTAAAAAAGGTGATCCGTGGGGCTCCTCAGAGAAATTTCGGAATTTAAAGCATCTAATCTGAAATTTGAGTCAGTTTCCGCACAGATAATCACCTGACTTAAGTGTGATTTCACGATAACAGGAATCACTAAAATGTGCAACACCTTAAAAATAAAAGTGCACCAATTTTAACAAGATTTCATTGCCTCATTTAAAACTTCCCATTTCCAGCTTTGGCACGAACTATTTTGATTCCGTTCTAAATTATCGTGATTGATAAACAAGCCAGTGCATTAGGTATCAGCTCTTCCCGCAGGACTGCTGGAGGTCCACGCAAACATGGCGGCCCTGCCACATTGGGTCGCGTACCTACCTAGGTACCTAACCGACACGGCGTAACCAGCACTGGAAAACGTGAAATAAAAGACGATACAAAATACGAAACTCGGCAATTCTTAAGCTATATAAGAGGTGAAATCAATGCTGCCTTAAAAGTTTTCTAATTTTTTTTTTTACTTCCTTTTAGATTAATAATATAAAATTGAGGATTTCGTGTAGTGAGGAATTAGTCGTGCCTTACCTACACCTAAAAATCACTGGTTTTCATAGAGGTTAAAGTTTTTCTTTGCAAAAAAAACTTGGGTAACTTATCGGTAAAAGTTTGGTCGAGAATACTTCAGCGAATAATTTAATGACACCCAAGTGGCAAAATAGAATTTTTTTCTAGAAAAAAAATATTGAGAAAATTTCAAGAAAAAACAAAGAAAATGAGAGTATCCCGAAAATAGAAAGAAAAAAACATTGCGAGTCAAAAGTCTGACCAAAGAAAATAGATCTATTTCATGGGTCTACTTTCTGTCAACTTCCCGTTTGGAAAAAAGATAGAAAATGCATTGAAAGTAGAATTATTTTCTAGCCAATTTCTTAATGTTTTCTTTTAAGGAAATGCAAGGAAAACATGTATTTTCTTGTGTCTATTTTCTAGATCTACTTTATACCTATTTGCTTTCAAGAAAATTGTTCTATCTAGAAAGTAGACATTTTCTTGATGAGCGCCACCTAGAAAGTAGATGACAATGCTACTTGGGCAGTTTCGAAACTCCTGGCTCCATCTGGCGAGATAAACACTATGCACTTAATGCGATTGATAAAATATGTTGGTTAATTGTCGGAATGTGGCGAAACTTCTTTCAAATGACTTTTCACGCTTAATAATAAACATTTAAGCTCAGAAATTCAGATCATTTTCTTGGACATTAGAGTAATTAGTCAGCAAATATTGCCGAAGAACCTATGATCAGTACTGATTTAACACTGCAAATTGCTCTTTTGCTTTAAAATCGGGGTTGGCGACGCGTAACCGACCGGATATTTTCGGCCTTTAAAGTCTCATATTATAAACTATACAAATAATTTATCATATTTTTTAGCATTAATAAGTTCAGGGACATCATTTTTATTAATTGATTTATTAAGTTGGTTTTCAATCGTTTTGCCCTATGTCGTTTAACCCTCGGCGACACGACTATTCCTCTTATCGTGAAATCATTCTTAAGCGTCCCGCCTCTTTTCCGCCGTATCTTTTTTTCTTTCTTCCTTCTTTCCCTCTTCCACCTTTTTTTCGGGTGAACGAGAGGGGAGGGGGTCGTAGGCCCTCCTTGGATATCCAAGGGGCAGAGATATCTGCCCGTGGGCGATGAATGGTTTCGACACGAGCGTACGATAGTACGGGATTTTTCTCGGTAGCGGAAGGGTTTGGTCCCTATAGTAGTCAAAATATGATTTTTAATATCTATGAAGATATCTAAAAAATTCCTATTCAAGTACCTATTAAAGAGGGTATTAAAAAGCAGAAAATAGGTTTAAAATACTATATTAAAACATACTATAAAGTGTCATTTTTTTTAGGTATAAAATATGCATAAAATACACTGAAAAAAAGCACGGTCAGGAGGATCGCAGTGTGCATAGCACGTACCGTATAGTACGACCGTTATTGAACACCGAACTTTTCGGTTTGGACTACCGTATAAGCTCAGTAGCAACTACCGCATTCCGGGCTTCAGGGTACTATATTTCTCGGCTCCTACTTACTACCGAAATGCGGTTGAGAGAGCCGGAAAAAGTGGTTTCCACCACCGAGGAATATGGGGTGCAGTAGGTACTAAAGTTTTCCCTACCATGAAGTTAGCCTACCATGGAGGAAGAGCCCCCCCCCCTTAAAGAGGGCACCTTTCTCAATGGGGCCGGGGGGATCTCCCCCCTAAAGCCTTATGTTCTCTTGAATACCACGCACCACTGATTTACAGTTTAAAAATTGTAGGATGAAAGTTCACAGGTAGATTTAACATGCATTCAAACATCTGTTAGGAATAAGCACCTCACAATGATTGCACAATCTTAAAAGTGCGTATAATCATACTAGCCGTTCTGGACGCGCTTTGCGCGTCCGTCACGGTCCGCCAAGGGGCTGCGCCCCCCTGACCCCCGATCACCCGCTACGCGAGTGACATTTGGCTCACTCCGCGAGCCATTTTTCTCAGTGATTGGACATTTAATCACTAAGATGTATACATTTTGGAGACTCTGGAGGCAAAAATTATTTCGTCACAGAACCTTGTTGCCAGAGCATGCCATCATTTGCACATGAATAGATGTGTGGAGATGAAGCGATGATGGGGATCGATCATTTCTTCAAAAACGCATTTGACTGGGACGTCATCCCATCGGGTGGACAGTCCATGGATCTCCTTCCGCGATTTGACTTGCTGAAGTAGCAAAAGTTCATCTTTATCTCTTAAGAAGATTATCGGTGGCGTTAGGGTCTAAAAAATGCTCAACGATTGTATAGTTCGAGTTCCTAATCGCAATGAGCCAACTCGTTTTTTTTTTCTTATACCTTCATTGCATATGAATTTCTCGGATGTTTTTGTTTTATTCTCTCTGATTGCACATTAGTAATCATATGCTAATTTCATTTCCTTTCCCTCTCCTTTTTCCCTCTCTGTGGCATCTGTGTCCATTTACAATTTATTATTTTAAAATAGCTTTCTCTTAGTATAAAATTCATCGGCTCAATCCGTACTTTCAGAAAATTAATTTAAAAAAATGTAGGTATGTCACTGACCTATTATGAGGACGGCAAACAGAATTATAGACATAGGTAATGACGTTCAATCCACGATAAGGGAAACTCTTCTTATCCAGGCTACCTACCCAAAATCGCCAAAATGCTCTCTTGGGTGATTTCACGATAACAGGAATACCTATCTAAAATGTGCAACACTTTAAAAATAAAAGGGCACCAATTTTAAACAAATTTCATTAGGTACTTCATTTTAAATGTATTAAACTTCCTTTTTCCAGCTTTGGCACGATTTATTTTGATTCAGTGCAAAGTTATAGCGATTGACAAACAAGCCATTGAATTACAGGTATCAGCTCCTCCCGCGGAACTGCTAGAGGTCCACGCAAACATGGCGGCACTGCGAAATTGTGTCTATTACGTACCTAACCGACACAGCGTAACCGACACTTGAAAATGTGGAATAAAAGATGATACAAAAGATGAAACTTGGCAATTCTTGAGATATGAGGTGAAATTAAGGTTAATCCAGGCTTAGAACTTCGCGATTTGGCCACCACGTCGCGCTGCTCAGAATAGCCGCATATATTTGCCAAAATAATAAAAACCGTATGTATCACTTATTCAAGACTGGGGATCCAAGGGATATAGCAACATACTTGAGGAACACTCAGTAAAAAAATCTTCTCAAAATTCCCAAAAATAAAGTCGTAACTACGGCGGAAAGTAATTCCCATTGCTGCAATGGGAGAGAGAGAGACAGAACATGAGGGATTCGGTTGCGCGCTCGGCCGCCACTTCTGAGCTGAAAGTTTCAGCCGTACTTTCTCTGTGCTTGTAATTCTAATTGACAATATTTTTGGCTTAAAAAATCAAGCAAAAAATAATCTGTATCTTGTGGATCTGCTTTTTGTAATTTGAGGAATATTATTTCAGTAATCGTCGCAGGAAAGTGAAATTCTCAGTGGCGACTGGTGGCGCTATCTCTAATCTTGAATTATCCCTAATCGAACCCTGGATTCACCTTGACGCTGCTGTAAAAGTTTTCTAAACTTTGGGGATCTCCTGATAGTTAAATAATATTAAATTGAGGATTTTGTATAAGGTGTAATTAGTGCTACCTAGGCCCAAAAAATCACTGGTTTTCATAAAAATTAAAGTTTTCATTGTAGAAAAAACCGACTCATTAGTACCTAATGCGATGGTTTGATCGAGAAGATTTCAGCGAACAATTTGATGACAGTTTTGAAACTCCTGACTCCATCTGGCGAGATTAAACAATGCACTTAATACAATTGCAAAAATACGTTGCCAAATGTGGCGACATTTTTTCGAATGACTTTTGTCGCTTAAAAATAAACATTTCAGTTCAACAAGGCAATTTTCTTGAACATATTACAGTCTCCTCTCGGCAAATATTGCCGAAGAATCTATGACAGTACCGATTTACTACCAGAAATTGCTCTTTCGCTTCAAAATCGGGATTGGCGACGCGTGACCGACCGGACATTTTCGACCTTTAAAGTCTCATATTATAAAATACTAGCAGCCTAACCCATGCTTCGCACGGACAGTTAAATATAAATCTTTTTGCCACAATTCAATATAAGCCAATGAAGGGAAAATAATAACAATAATAATTCATAGTACACATTTTATTTTTGATATTACAGAATATTCTAAAACAAAATTGATAATTAATGTGCCATATTTTCAAAATCATTTATCCAATTTTTTTTATTACGATATTTGCCTAATAAGTTGGAAATTTTATTTAGAGAACCCTCCCTTCTTTGTTAAATTTCCAAAAATCATTCGAAACACTCTAAGATGATGAGAACTTGTCCGTTGTTGTTGTTATTTCTAATACATAAAGAGGGTATAAAGAGAGTTTTTTACTTGCTCTAATGGAGGGATGGAAAATGTTTATTCAAAATAATACTTCTTTGTATACTATGTCTTCTGTCTCTCCAATAGGGCAAATAGTAAATAAGTTTTTTGGAGAACTTACACGGGAGCACGCTACATATAATTGACCATGCGAAAAACATTTACACGTGAGATCAATACCAGCTATCCTGAATGTTTGTCCTCGTGCTTTATTTATTGTCATTGCATAGCGTAATTTAATTGGAAATAGTATTCTTTTAAACTAGAAAGGATAGGTAATTGGTAGGTATGATCACTATTCTTGACAAATATACTGTTTTCCCTGCACCATTTCCTGTTAAAATGTCTGCTTCTGTTAAGTTGTTGTACATTTTTTTTATACGACGTCTTGTAGGGTAGACTGGGGTTAAGTGGGCACCATTTTGTTTGAAAAATCATAAAACAAATTTGGTGATAGATAGAGTTAATCTTTAAAGTACAATGTCTTCAGTATAATGTAAGGTATCTGCAAAAAATAGTATGTTTCATTTTTTAAATTTCTTCATGGTCAAAATTTAGATTTTGTAAAAAATGGGAAAGTGCTCAGTTAACCCCGTGGGGTGGGTTAACTGGGCACTGGGGGTGGGTTGACTGGACACTAAGATGAAAAAGCATACTTTTGAAAGAGGAAACTTTTATTAAGTCAAATGAACAAGTGGAAAAGTCTTAAAAATTAAAGAAATACATCTGAGGATGATTTTTTGTTTGTCTTAATACTTATATTATGTACATTTTCACTAAGAGATACGGAAAACTTATTTCAATGACTTTTGAATAGGTCCCATGGTTGGTTGTCCTTTTTCTCCTTTTAGTTGTTAAAATACTGCAATTAAAATAAAAAAACAAGTTTTAGTGAATGTTTTGGCTAACTTGTAATCCATGGGGTTAACTGGGAATGCCCTCTTTATTCCCATTTGGTAGTGTTCAGTTAACCCCATTTGGTAGTGTTCAGTTAACCCTATTTCGGAATTTCAGAGAAAAAAAATCATAAATAGTACTCAATTGGAATAATTACCAAAGTAATCACTGGAAATAGTACATAAAACTATAGATGAAACAATAAAGCACTTACCAAAGCCTTCCTCAAAAGCTAGATATGTCATTTGGGCTTCAGTTCACAGCACCGGGAATTTACTTTTCGCCCCACGAAACACGTTTGTAAACATAACTTCAAAAAAAACAAAGATTATCAACTCAGCGCAAGGTACACTAGTAAGGGTCTATAAACTGATGAAATTGACGCGTAGTTGGTTTTGAGTTTGCCCACCAGGTGGCAGCTAGGTCGAGTGTTCAGTTAACCCGCCGTGCCCACTTAACCCCAGGCTACCCTACCATTGCATAATGTAGGTGGGTTTAGGTTTCTTAGTAAAATTATTAGCGCACCAACTTTTAATTTTAATTCATGTTGGGGTAATCCTGGTCCTTCCAAACTATTCAAGAATCCTGTTGGGTACTTTAATTTGTCATCATCGTTCAGACCTGCATTAATTGAAAAATGTTTTTTTTTTTCTTCTGATTTTATACGATTAATTATTGCGGAGTTAATTTCTGTTGCTTGCTCGTTTTTCGGAGTGAGGATTGCTCTGTCGCATAGCCAACTATTTTCAATATATTCAAACTTTCCAATACCCGGATAAATTTTTGCTATGAGTTCTTCTTTTGATTCCAGAGTGGTGCCAATAGATGGGTTAATTTCAATTAAACCTTTTTCATTTTTATCTATCTCATCATGTCCTATTTTTAACTATATTGCGGAGAAATTAGAGTCATTTTCATTTGCTTGCACAGGGTGTCCAAAAAGTCTGTATCCCCCCGCGTAACTTTTGAACGGTTAGGGATAGGAAAACGAAACTTTGGGAATGTTTCTATCTTAAAAGGGACCATCTTCTAGGGTTTTGTCCTCCCCCTCCTCAGGGGGGGGCGGGAGCCCCAACTTTTTTTTTTCAAATGGTAACCCCTATCTTGTGATACATCATTTGGGGACTTGAAAACGCAATGTTGAACTAATTTTGAACTTACTAAGATAATGTTGAGGAAAAGTAAGGGGAAATTGGTTCATTTCGCGAGAATATCGTATGACCTTTGAAATGACGTACCTATTCGGGGTCCGAAACCCCCCTTAAAATTAGTTTGAAGTAATTTCTATGATTATTACTTGAAAGTGCTTACAATTTGGTAAATTTTACCGTTTTATTTTTCCATTACGATAATTTGAACCGGAGGTATGATTTTTTGAAAATAGGTCAAATTTGACCTTTGACCTATTATAACTCGGTCAAAAATTAAGATATTGATTTGCGGTTTGCGCCAAAATTCTTAGTTTTTTATGCTCTTTCTAATGATGTATCACAAGATAGGGGTTACCATTTGAAAAAAAAAAAAAAGTTGGGGGCCCCGCGCCCCCACCCCTGAGGGGGCAACAAAACCCTAGAAGATGGTCCCTTTTAAGATAGAAACATTCCCAAAGTTTCGTTTTTCTATCTCTAACCGTTCACAAGTTACGAGGAGGGGGATACGGACTTTTGGGACACCCTGTATGTACTCTCATATTTTTTGTCAACTTAAATGTTACCATATCTTTCCAAAGGATTGAATTTTTCAAGGAAGCATTAATTTCATCTGCTGTTGTTCCTCCAACTATAATTGGCAAAATTTGGCGAAAGTCACCTGAAAACAGTATTGCTTTCTTACCCATTAACTCTTTACTTTGAAAAATGTCTATCAGTGATTGATTAAGAGCTTCTATGCATTTTTATTAATCATGGTACATTCATCCCATACTATCAATGATGTTTCTCTCAGGACTTCGTACATGTTACGTTTTTTGGTTATAGAACAAATTGGATTTTCTATTCCATTTACATCTAATGGAATTTTGAAAGTTGAATGAGCAGTTGTTCCTCCGGGCATTAAAGTAGCTGCAATTCCTGACGATGCCACAGCTAATACAATATGACTTTCACTCCTCAATTTTGCCAAAATCTTTTTTATTAAGAAAGTTTTCCCCGACCGTCCTGCTAAATCCAAAAACTAAATTTTCTTTTTTCCTTTTTTACATTTTTAATAATTTTTTCATAAATATTCCTTTGTTCGTATGTTAGTTTGTAGTCATTACTTATTAAATACTCCAGCATCTCTTCACGGTTATATGTCGTTTCTTTCAAATATTCGTTATTTTTTATCATTTTACTTGATTTGAAAGGAGTTGGTAATCGGTAGTCCTTCAATGACTGGCCTACTGCATTTTCAATTAACTTTTGTAATTCTGATAAACAATCGTCATATAGTTGGGGTGAGTTTTCGAATGAGGCAGATTCATTTATTTCCTTTGTTTTTCTTAAAAAAATCTTCTGAAAGGTCATGTTTGAACTTTTCCCACAATTCTATAGGTTTGCTGACGTTGCAAAATATTAAAATTACTACGAAGAGATTTCTTAATTTCCGTGGGCTGTCGCTAGAGGAAGCTTCTTCTAATGTTTGTTCCCAGATTTTATCATTTTCTAATACTTCATAAGCTTCACATGCATCTTGAAATGTCTCAAACTCTATTCCATTCACCGTTTTTAAATATTTGTACGAAGTTGGTCCTTTAACATGGTTGAGTAACATTCTGAGAAAATAGCATTCTTTATTTTTTGGATGGATGGTATATGTACGTCCGATAGTTTCACTTTTTTTACTTTTGGATGGTTTTTGACTGCTTCTCCAATTTTTCGCCCGTCGAATGTTCCGGTTTTCTTATTAAAAGTATATTTTGAACTTACTTCATGGTAAAATAGAGTATTTGCGAAATCATCATTTTGACAAAGTTCGAAAAAGGCAAGTAATGTAGTGTTTTTTGGGTGTTCAATTTTTTCTTTGGCGTTATCAGGAGTGAAATAAATTCTTTGACCATTTTCGAGATGAATGTGTAAGTGCATTATAGCAGCAGGATAATGTTCATGAATGAGGAATCCGAAAGTTCTCCATGTTGCTTCAGCACTTCATATATATCTTCCATTAAAATAGTTGTCTATTTCATTATTTTCTTTTTTTATTCCTATTGTTGCTTGATCAGTGCCCTTATGTATATATTTATTTATATATTTTATTGATTTGACACTGTGACAATACTCTACATTAATATGTGTTTTAAATGCTTTGGACAATAATGGTGAGTAGTACGGAACTACCCACGGATTGTTTACTTCAATATTTTGACCAAATCTTTTGATAACTGTTATATTCCCACCATGTTCTGGAGCTCTTCTTTTGTACATTGGGTGACCGTCGTCATTCGATTGAGTTTTCATTACGATTTTTTTTGGAAATGTTTTAGTGCATTTTATTTGTTATCCCTCATGCAGCGAGAGTTTTTGTTAAATAAACCGCAAGGCCCATGTATCATATGAGACTTAGTGATTTCTTGAAGTATAGGGTCATCAGAAGCATTGCAAATTTCTGCGGAAATTATGTTATCTATGGTATCTATGGTAGCATTAGGTTGATTACATTCTTAAAACCAAATAAGAACATGCACAAGCGGTAGGCCTCTCTTTTGATATTCTATTGAGTATATGAAACAGCGTACTTCTCCCAAAATATGGTATTTTGTCAATAATTGCATCAGTGTTTTTAATTTCAAACGGAATACTCTTGAAATTATAGCTGGTCTATCTTGGGACTTTGATTTTTATTTATGTTTTCATGAATTTCTTTCCAATTAGGATTTGTTGTCATTGTTATAAAGATATCGCATCTTCCGTACTTTCTAACGTATGACATTCCGTCTTGTATTCTCTCGTGCATATACCTTGGATTGCCGGTAAAACTTGAAGGAAGAATCACCATTTGACTTCCAGATATTTCCAGATACTGCATCTTTCAAATGAATATAACCTTCAGCACGTTTGTTGTGTTTGATTGTGTTTGTTGTGTTTTTTGTGTTTGATGTGTTTTTTGTGTTTGATTGTGTTTCATGATGTGTTTGATGTGCTTTTTGTGTTTGTTGTGTGTTGTGTCACAATGAACACATCAAACGCATTATGAAACACAATCAAACACAACGAACACATCAAACATATCAAACGTACCAAACACATCAAACTCATCAAGCACATCATGAAACACAATCAAACACAACAAACACATTAAACACAAAAAACACATCGCACATCATGAAACACAATCAAACACAACAAATACATAAGGCAAATCGATATATAGTGAGTTAGGATCGATAATCGCACGTATGGCGATATACATCGCAAACAAAGGTTCCTAGCAACGCATGCTTAGCAACCGTGGGCCCGTTCCTCTCCCCAAGTTTACCATTTTTTGACCATAAAATCCTGAAATCACGACAGGGAGAAAATTGAAATAGCCAGTGTCTCTCACCGAATCGGGGAGGACCGTTATACAAATTGTAGGGAAGATCGGACGGACGGTTTGACCCCCATTTCTTGAAAACCGTTGAAACCGACCTTTACTTAATTTATAAGAAAGATAATCACAATTTATCATACTTTTTAGCATGTATAAGTTCAGAGACATCATTCCCATTGATTTATCAACTTGGTTTTCAATTGTTTTACCCTAAGTTGTGTATAACTCACGGCGACACGACTACCTATTCCTTTAATTGTGAAATCACCCTCTTGATTTTGTTTGTTTTTTCAGTCTTGAAGACAGGTTTAAAACAGGGTCCTATGGCTGCAATATTCGATGCTTATTGGTCCGCTATTTACCTTGAGCATTGAGAGACATATTTCAACTTTGCAAAAGGTACTTATTCGATTCGACAGGGTCCGCTCTTCCGCCTTGGTCAGACTTCACGAAACCAACGCAACAGAATGTCTTGCCAATTTCGGATTCTTGAAAAGAGGAAAAGCGTACTTTCATGTTGGGGTCAACCTGAGGTCAACCCGGCATTTAGAAAAAAATTTTGCGTGAAAAATAACCAAAAAATGACTCAAAACAGGAAAAAAGGGAACAAACAACAAAAAGAACCAGTAAGAAGATCCCGATGGCTGAAAGAGACAAATTCAAGAATATCAAAGATTCTGGAAAAAGTTCCGTTAATGCCGGGATATGAGAACGTTGCAATTAAGCGTGTGGAGGCTCATTGTTCCTCCTGGACTCTCTCTGGCAACACCGCCTGACATAATCATAGCTTCCTGAAGAAATCGTCTAATTCCCTCCCATCGCCCGTCCCAACGCTGGGGTCGTCTCCTCTTTCGTTGGAGAGCTCTTATGCGTCTCGACACGTACTTACGCTTGATACGGTCGTAGGATTAGAATTGACGCCGTCAGATGGCGCGACCTCCAGCGTGCATCACAGCATAATGTAGAGTAATCATAGTGCGTGATGAATTGAATTCGTTGGATTCGCAATCGGCGCATTTTCGTTCTACCCGCGCGGACGACAAGTCGAATTTAAACCGATCGCCGATCTGCCACATTTGGCAAACGTAAATCTACACTAGCGTGTACCGGATTAGCGCCATGGATAGCGGTAGGTACCCAAGGAGGAAATGCGGTTGAAACATCAGATCAGATGCCCTCGCCGAATCAGCTCTCTCCAATCCGTTAGCCAGCTCTTTATTTCCTTAAAATTTTCTCTTTATTAATTTTTTATGCATAGCTGCGGTTTTAATTATATCCGTTCTTTCAAAAAGTTCTCTTTTGTAAGCATTTGTTGCATCGGCACCTTGGCCTTGACTGTAAGCTCATTTGACAGCTCATTCATGCGCAATGAAAATTAATTTTACACACGGCTAGAAGCAATTCTCACAGAGTGTTACAGGATTAGTTGGTCGAGTAGGTACCAACATCCTCCTCCTCTCTTCCATCATGCCGAGGCTTACTAACTGAAACGGATCTCTGACCGGGCAAGAACGCGCGCGGTAATATACCTATGCAATTTTGGCATTTTCGGCACTTCAAGAGGATATATCTGAAAAGTTGCTACCGCGAGAAAAAGTTTGATAAACACTACCTAGGTACACATGTACCTACTTGCTCAATGTTTTATATCCTCTTTTTACAAAAAGGTTAGATATATAAAAAAAAAAAAAAAAAAAAAAAAAAAAAAAAAAAAAAAAAAAATGAAAGCTGTAAGTGAGTTATACTGCTCATGTGTTCATTGGAGACCAATTTAAATGTTGAAATAAATAATAAACAATAAATTACTCTGGGTCCACCCTGTGAATGAATGGTGGAGGTCAAAAATTTTGTCAAAAATGACTTTACTTCATTTTGGTATCCCAACTATAAAAGATCACGTTGATACCATGTTGATGCCAAGGTCGTCTAAAAACGGACGCAGTTAGTATCAGCACGATATCAACATGTTATCAACTCGGTGAAAATGGCCAACTTGTGGGCAACTTGATACCAAGTTGTTATCCCAACTTGGTTCTCCCCCAACTAGTTATCGACATGATCCAAAAACCAAGTTGGTACCGAGTTGGCCATTTTCACCGAGTTGAAACTAAGTTGAAACCAACCCAAGTAGCATTTTCCAAACTTAAAGTTGCAAGAAGCTGAAACAATATCGCTTAAAAGTCGCAACTATGTTGCAACTCTGTCATCTTTTGGTCGATAGGTGCTGATTTTAGGCTACCTGTCTGATTTTGACCTATGTTACCAAAATCTCGAAAAGTCGGGTTTTTTCATCAACGCCGCAAATATCGGGAATTCTTGATTTTACCAACGTTGCCAAAATGCTAAAAAATAAGAATTTTCAACAGCCTGCCAAGTTTTTTTAAATTTTCCAGCGTAGGTAGAATTCTGGAAAGTTTGTGTTTTTACCAATAGTTTTTATAAGGACCATTGAAGTTGGAACATGTTTCAACTTAATTGCAACAAGTTCCAACAATGCTGGCTCTTTAGGGGGAAAGAGTAGGTAATCTGCACGTCACTATTAGCTGCAAGAATCCAACGATTTTGTTGCAAGTTTTTGCAACCTCTGCTACTTGGGAACATGGTTTAAACTTGGGTTCTTTCCCAACATGATATTAACATGACCCGAAAACCAAGTTGGCTAGAATAACCAAACATGATATCAACGTGCCCAAAAACCGTAATGCCCAATACGCATCGCACAAAAATTGATTGCTCACGCGTTGATACATTTTTGGGCTTTTAAAATAATCATTTTGCGGATTGTAACAGCCAAGTGAATTCCGCCGGATTAGGTTTGAGAACTGCGTAAAAAGAACGTCATAATCGAATTTTTACAGTCTCGTAAAAAGAACGTCATAATCGAATTTTTACAGTCTCGTAAAAAGAACGTCATAATCGAATTTTCACAGTCTATAAACATCTGACGGTAAAAAGTCATTTTACAGGTCGCAGCCGCCATACCCACACCGCCGTTTTCTATTTGACTTTAGCGTAAAAAGAACGTTAAATTCGAAATTCTCGGGTTAAAGGAGTCGAATAACAGATACCTACTTAAAAGACAGGAATACCTTCTATCAAGTTAGTAGCTTTAGCTGGTGATCAGGCTACAGTCGCGGATCGATTACCAAAGTTAAGAAACGTCGGGCATACTTAGTGCTTTGATGGGAGACCGGTTGGGCCCACGATGCGTGCGAAGATGATAGTTCTGGAATCTCCACCTAGAGCGCGCTTGTTCCTGGGTAACGGCTCCGATGTCCATCATGTTCAACATGGTATCATGTTATGACATCAACATGATATCACGTTATGACATCAACATGATATCACGTTGGGCATCATGTTGATATCAACATGGCTTCAAAATAGATTAGCGAGGAGCTGATATCAACATGATTCCAATTTGATACCATGTTTAACATCAAAATGATATCACTCTGGGCACCATGTTAATGTCAACATAGTGTCTCGCTGTTCTCTTTTGAAATTATGTTGATATCAACATGGTGCCCAACGTGATATCAATTTGATACCATGTTGATGTCATAAAATGATTTCATGTTTCATTTCCTGATTGGGTTACCATGTTAGGCGAGACCAACGTAGTATCAACTTGACCGTTTTTAGAAGGGTAGGTTTCAGTATTTGAACCAATTCGCATGAAGTCCGATTAAGTACTTTTAAAGGACATGAAATGTTTAGCTAAGTCCAAGCAGGAGGGGCCGGAAAAGGCCCAAAACACACCTCCCTCTTTGAGAGATTGTGAACTTGAAACCATTTAAGTGGGCGTAGATTTTTGGCGCGAACGTTCCCCCTCCTCGCCTTATTGTGGTGGAGGGACGGTGACATTAAGCAAGACATTATGAACCGTTTATAATTCTTTTGGCGCAATAGAGTGTCCAATTCAGCCCATATAGCGGAGAGCTAAGTCGACAGAACGCGTACTGAATAATTATCAGGAGTTCGTCGACGGATATTGTTGCATCCCCATGGCTTTGCTGCAACAAGGAACCAACATGGTCGCAAGATTGTCCCTTATATCCTTGGGATTTCTTTGATAGAGCAGAGACTAGAAATAAATCCAGAAGGACAAATTTAATATCGTGTACATAAATTGAGGAATTTGATTTTTTAACAGCGGAAAAAGTGATTTCAACGACTCCACACACATTGAACCATAAATTAATTTAGGTACTTATAGGGTCCACTCCTCAGTCATCATAGACTATGTAGGATATGCAAGAAAGTTTCAGTCGTCTTTTCCTTTCTTTATCGGGTTTATGTCTTTTATTCCGCTCGGAATGAGGGTGTAAGCACATCCAGGCTCTGTACCTCCCATCCCGTCAAACAAAAAATTTCAACAATGAGGCTGCAGAGCTGGAAACGGGAAGTTTAATACTCTCCAAGTGAAGTTATGAAATCTTGTCAAGATTGGTGCACTTTTTTTTAAGGTGTTGCACATTTTAGCTATTCCTGTTATCGTGAAATCACCCACGTGTAGGTGTAATAAGAGTCTACTTGAATCAAGGTGCGCACCACAACGGTTTTGGGAGGCTAGGTATCTCCACTAAGCAGTGTTCTTTCCCCACCGCTGAGCTCTCCAAAATGTAAACAGCTGCTTGCAATAGCGTGCGAGCCAAAATGCCAAGATTAAGGTTGGTTGTCATATTTTCCTACTGCAGAGACTGTCACAGTAGGTACTGTTCGGTGTGCAATTTAACTCAAGCTTATAGCACACACTATACAGCACTAATAGCACATTATCAACACTTACCTAGATTCGTATTTTCTCTTGAACGGGAAGTTTGTGATGAATTTGCTGTATTAACTACACAAGGTTTCATTTAATTGACAAAACTTTATTAATCAACGTACACGAGAACTCGACTCATAGAATCACATCGGACGTCATTCTTAACAGACTACCTATGACTTCTTTACACCAGAAGGGGAGAGCGGAAGGAGTGCATCAATGCTGCACTCTATTGGTAGATAAATTTACTATTCAACACACCTCCTTAAATTTATTAAAATTATAGACGTGTAAGATTGGAGAAAAATAGTTATTAACAATGAACAGAACTTGAATAAGCCTCTTACCTTTTACGCATTGAAGACATTTTACTTTTAAGTACCTAATGACAAAAAAATATTCAATTTAAGTTTGAGCTCTTTACAAAAAATGTATTAATGACAAAAATATTGAATCTGAATTAGAACTCTGGGTAAGGAAAATGTACATGTAGTTTCATTACCTCTCCTCTCTCCTTACATTTTACTTGAGCAAGAAAGTGAATTTATAATCTGAGACAGGTTTTACATTAAGTACATTGAATTTAATTTATTTCGCAGTTTTTCAAACTGTGAACGGTTTTGTAAGAAAATCAGCTACATTTTCTTCGACGAATTGCGTCTGATCAGACGCAATTTTTTGAATAGCTATTACTCCTTTCTCGTAATTTTCATTGACAAAATGATATTGAATTTCAATTTGTTCAGAATTTTTGGTGAAGTTTCTATTTATAGCAACATCTGTTAAGCTTGAGTTGTCTTCATAAATATTAACATGATTTCTGATAATTGCGTTAAAGTTTACGAGAATTTCCTTAATTTGAAAAATTTCAGACATACCAATTCAGATAATGCTACATATTTAGCTAAAGTGTTAGATTTAGTTACAGTATTTTGTTTTCTAGTTTTTCACAGGACTACATTCCCATATAATCTTATAACATAAGTATCCTGATAAGTTGATTTTCTATCCGTCTGATCACCGGCCCAGTCAGAATCAACATTATAATCAAGAATTTCTGCTCTGGGATTCTTCTTAAATGTTAATTTTAAGTCCTTTGTCAAATACAAATACTTCACAATGCTAAGAGCATCCCTCAGAAGAGTATTATCATAACTGTGTTTAAATCTGCTCAAATAATTTACCGCAAAACTTATGTCAGGTCTACTTGCTGAGCTAATATATAATAGAGCTCCTAGCACGTTTCGAAATCTTAAATCAGAATTTGGCTCCTCAGCAGGTTGAAGTTGAAGTTTCTCTTCCATTGGTGTTGCGTACAACTTAGCATTTTCTATTTGATACTTTTTAGCTAAAGTCTCGACATATTTTACCTACTTGGCTTAAAGTCATGTTTCCTTTCTTATCTTCAAAATTATAGTCATCTGTAATGCCAACATAGTTTCTGACTAGACCCAAATCTTTCATTTTGAACCGCCTGCTTGCTAATTTGCCTTTAGTTTTCATTACCTCTTTTAAGTCAGAAAAAATCAACAGATCATCAACAAAAATTAAAATATGCACAACCTTGTCATCAGTGAGTCATCAGTGAGTTTGAAAAAAAAAAACTATCATGTTTACTTCTTACAAAGCCTCATTTAAGTATATAGTCAAAAAAGGTATATCGTACCAAGATCGAGGACTTTCATGTAACCCATATAGAGACTTTTTTAGTTCAAATACTTTGTCAGTGCCATCTTCAAAACCATTTGGCTGTTTTACATAGTCCTTTGGTTTAATTTGTCCATTTAGAAACGCAGTCTCAACATTTATTTGATGAATACCTACACAAATTATCATAATGACAATAAACAAGCAAATTTTTAACGTTTCGGCTCTCGCCACAGGTGAATACCTACATATTTTCAACGGAGAATTCTTTTTGTTGATACCTTTTTGCAATTAAGCGAGCTTTAAACAAAGGGGGTCTAGGAGGTATGGAATACCCCAAAAATGAAATTTTAAATTTATCTGAACGTATTTTGATGCTCCTGTGATGCAACGCTATCAATTTGTGCGAAAAAATTACAGTTTTTTTTTACTTTCAGCACAGAATACTTTAGACGTGTTGCATTCAATACAGAAATTTTCTATGCGGTTTCAATGCAGAACTTTTTTGAAATTTTAAATCTATTTAGACGCATTTTGAGGCTTCCGTTTCGAAAATATTAGAAAATACCAGCTGAATGAACAACGTGTTTTCTTTTAAGACTCTAAATTAGGAGCGATAAATATCTTACGATGGTTTTCTCCCATCATCTAGGATTTCTGGGGGAGGGGGCAGATTGTAATATTTTCAATTTTAAAGGGGGCAGGCGCCCCTTTCGTATGCCGATGAAAAATACCTCTTGGAAGCTGTTGTTTGTCCCTATATTACGCCGACTTTTCAGTGAAAATGAAGATAGTCTAGGTTATGATGATTTTAGACATTCACGAGCATAATCAATCACCCTAAAATTAAGAGACAGGCGATACATTAGTTGGATTAAAATAAAATAAAATAAAATAAACATGAAAATTAATTGAAACAAGTTACTACGAAGAGGAATTTATTTATTTGTGTATTTTTTTTAATATTTTACTACTTTAACTTTTTTAGGTATTTGAAACATAGACCAAAATTTTATTTCTTTCTTTCACAATATTAGTTTTCGGTTCTATTTTTTGACATTTTGTCAAGTACTTTCGATATATGTATCGTACATTCCCAATGGCTTGACAGCACACAGAGGAAGCTTAATCGATTTTCAACCATTAAGCTCTGAGGTAGAGTTTTTACTTTTTCCATCGTCAGGAAGGATCGCTCTACACTACACGTTGTAACAGGCATAGTGGCAAGGATCTCAAGGAGATACCTAATAGAGTGTAAAGTCGCATCACAATGTTCTATAAAATCTAGGATTTCATATTTGGAACTTAACTTTAGGTTAGCAAGAGCGGCGCACCAACCCTAGTAGCAGAATCACAGAAGGAAAAGATAAATATTATGTACGAAAGTTAATTTTTTTATATAATGCATGCATACAAAAGTGTTGAAAATGAACCTTTTTATGTAACCATTATATAAAAAAATGTTATAATTTTCGTGGGCTTTTCGCGAACATACTAAAAATTCTTCTAATTCTTGGAAAGCTAACGAAAATGATGACGTATTTTTTTATATAATCGTTACATAAAAATGTTCACTTTTATCACTTTCGTATGCATGCGTTATATTAAAAAATAAAAAATGTGTGTATAAAAAAAATTACCTTATCTAGCTTTTATCATTTTTCATATATTACGGTCAGGTCTGAACTTTGATTTTTTTTTATGTAAGCGTTATACGTTTTTTATATAAAACGATCATTTAGATAACACATATGTTTTTTTTATACTTTTTTTAGAAAAACAAAAATTTGTTCTGCTACTAGGGAAAGCTCAAACTTCCTCTTTTCTCGCCCTTCTTTGTTTTCTGCCTCTGTTTTTCTTCATTTTTTCCTTCTTTTCTTGTTATGGGGGAGAGGGGGGGGCCTAGGAANCCCCCCCCCCCCCCCCCCCATTTGGCTACGTACTTAATACGTCAGCTCGTTTGCTTGGACGTTAACACTGGATTCGAGCAACATAAAAATCACAAAACTCGCTAAATTATCAACATTCAACCGATCAAATACGCAGATTTTTCGCATGATTGGTACTCGCGACAAAGTCAACCTGAACAAGTGATTAACTGATAACGTAATGTAAACAAAGAGGGCTTGATTGACAGCGAAGAGGGGGAAGGGGGCAGGGAGTCCCGTAGAAAGGTTTTTGGGGTCGGGGCGGAATTACATACATCTCAAGTAGTATTTTTCAATGTAAAAGTTGCAAGAAGTTGCGTGTTAAAATTTTCGATAATCATTTCTGAAATAATTAGTCTCATCCAAAATCCATCTTACACGTGTAATGCGATTTTCATTGATGGTCCAGGAGGATCGGAAAAAACTTTCGTTTAAGAATGTCTTACTGCGTATTGTACAAAGGAAAACTTAGACGTCATCTCCGTTGCTTGGACAGGTATCGCCGCATCGTTGCTACCTAACGGTCGGCCGGTTCATAGCAAATTCAAAATTCCTTCGGTTCTGAATGAGAATTCTGTGTCGAGTCTGACGGTTAACTCAAGAGAGGCTGAGACTATTTGGAAAACAACGATCATTTTTTGGGGTGAAGCTCCCATGGTTATCACGCATGCTCTGGCATGCATCGACCGACTTCTTAGAGAATGGGTAATGATATCTCTTTTCGAGGAAAAATTGTCGTCTAGGGTGGTGATTTTAGACAGGTTTTACCCGTTGTTCCGCATGCTTCTCGCCAAACATTGGTGCAAAATGCAATCAAATTCTCACCACTTTGACCTCTTTTCAAAATCAGAAAACTTACTCAAAATATGAGAACTTTGCAAGACGAAGCGGAGTTTGCAAAATTTTAACTCGAAATAGGTGATGGTGTTTACCTTTCTGCTAAAAAAGGCCATGCCGGAATTCATTGATTTACCGATAAGCAGTATTACTGAAACTGATATTATTACTGAAATTTATGGAAAAGATAGCTTCCTCATGTTCGAACGTAGATTTCACAAACTGCGCAATTCTGGCCCCTAAAAATAAGCATTGCAATGAAATTAACGACAAGGTTGTTGAAGTTCTTTCAGGTGTCTCTAAGACGCACTTCAGTGTTAACAGGCTCATTGTAGAGGAAGAGGGAGAGGCTCTCAATTTACCCCTCGAATTCTTGGACAGTCTTAATCTTAGTGGCTTACCACCGCTTAAACTCACACTTTTGGAGGGGGTTTTTGTCATGCTTTTAAGAAACCTCAACGTTTCTAAATGTTTATCAAATGGTACCCGATTGATCGTCTGGAAACGTTATGAAAATTGCCTTGATTTGCAGGTCATTTCCGGTGCATGACCATCATCAAAGCTAAGGGTCAAACACTGAAGCGAGTCGGCATTTTTTTACCCCAAACAGTTTTTGGCCATGGTCAACTATATGTTGCACTCTCACGAGCTATATCGTACAAAAATTTTGAAGTCCAAATTCTTCCCAAAGGCAACCGTACAAAAAACATCGTGCACAAAGAGGTGCTTCGATCTTTTATAAATCCCAAAAGCCTCATAGTCATTAGAAAATTATCAAAAAATAAAAATTAAAAAAATTAAAAAATAACACAAAAAAAATAAATAATAATGCGAGCTTTTTATAACATTTTTCGGTAGAATGGCAGTCTCCACCCTGTAACGCAGAGAGGCAGTTAAATTCCTTGATCTTCTGCCGCAGAATCATCATCATTATTAAATAGATTCAACTAATCGCTCCGATTCCAAATAAGCTACTGCACCACCATTGCTAGCTGTGGAGGGCGCCCGTAGGGCGCCCGGAGCAGCTAGTTCGGTTATTAAATACAATGCAGAAGCTAATTATGTTTGAAGACATGATGTGTTGTTTATGTTGAATCGTCATACAGAAACATACTTACCGTCAGAGACTACATATGGTGAAACTGCAGAAGTGCGTATCCCGGTTTGCAGCGTTGCATCATACTTAATTTTCTACATCAAAAACTAATCAACGGTTATTTTTTGAAAACTCCGGTGATTTTCCATATCTATTTGAAGAATGTAGGTACCTACCATGAAAATTATAAGCGACGATGAGCGGTTTGGTCTCCTAAAAAATGTGTGTCCAAGACCAAAGACACACAGACAGAGTGCTCTTATCTGAAAGCACGAGAAAAAGTGAAGCCAGATCGTATTCGATAGTGGTTTGATGTATCGTTTGGTTCGAAACAATAGAACATAACCTTGAACAAAATTTTCAGAAGTTGTTTAGGAAAAGCTTCAATTCGGAAAATTCCTAACAATTTCACTTTCCATTGGCATTATACTCATAACAATCAAAAATCTATCACAAGAAACCCGTTCTCTCGGATCACTCAATTGAATTTCGAGGCTATGTTTACATGCTGAACCAATTGATATCGATACAATCACCTGTTTGATGTATCGAATACGATCCGCCGCGGCTTTTTTCGCCCCCCCCCCCGGAATTCCTTCATAATTTGTCTATTATTGATTACTCATACTTGAGCGCTTCTATTCTCAAATTTTCAGGACCCCTAAAAATTTTGAGGGGGCGCCAGAGGGGGTGGAAGTCAAAACCTGTGAGCCTCGATGTCTCTCGAACGAAGAAAGATATCGATGAGGTCCGGTGTGGACGAAAAATCGTCTAAAATTGCATACTTCAAGATTCTAAAGGTTGAAATCCCGAAATCACAAATTCAAGTTAATATATGTGCTTGTTTCAGTTTTTGAGTCGAGAAAATTTCTTTTAAACAAAAAGTTTACAGTGTACGCTCGCTAATTCGAAGCCCTTTAATTCAAAAAGCTCTATAATTCGAAGGCGAGGCTGATCCCATTGAAAAAACCCTTTACTTAATTCGAAAATTTTCAATAGGTTTTGTCCCCCTCGATAATTCGAAATTTTTAGCGCCAAGCCGACTCGTTAATTTAAAAACTTTATTATTCGGAGTGATCTGCTCCGCGCGCTCTATTTGAATTGACATTCTGGACGCTCTGTAATTCGAAATCTTTTTGCTCGACCCTCTGCAATTCGAAGTCATATCGGCGGATAGCAAAGGAATGTCTGAACTCCTGTTTGTTTACCCATCCCACTCAGCATAGAACCTTAATACAATCTTAGTATAATATTGCACATCTTACACATCAACATTGCAGCCATATTATATCCATCTTAGTAAGAATGAGGTAAGATTGCGTCAATGTTGATGTGCTACTGCCAAGGACTTGCCTGAACATTGCAACAACATTGATAGTAAGGTTGAAGTAACATTACAATAATCTTACATAATATTGATATGCCCCCGTCAACATTGTTATCAGGTTGACACTTCTTGACATCTCCTTGATTGCCGGTCTATCAAGGTTACATCAATGTTGATATTGTCATTCTTATCCTGACAATACTGATTTAACATTCCATCCATATTAGTAACATTACATCAACATAAGTCAGCAAATAACAACATTGCTATAAGATACCTATTATGCTGAGTGGGAGGCTCCTACCCGCCGCAAAAGCTGAGCTGTGTATTCAGTGCGCAAAGCGATACAGTGGTAGTGCGTGTTTAATTTAACCATAATGGGAAAGTCCGGCAAGTTAACTTTTACCCCGAAAAAAGAAGTTTTACAGCAGGCCGTTGAAGATCGCCAAAGAAATAGGTGTAATCGCAAAATTGTTCAATATACCGCCGTCAACTTTATCAACAATTTTGAAAAATGAAGAAAAAATAAAACTGCAGTGCAATAGTGGTGTTACAAAACAGTGCCAGTCCAGAAACTGTGAATTTCCACTGCTCGAGGAAAGCTTAATGAAGTGGTTCAAACAATGCCGAGCAAAAAGCGTTTCTGTGGGGGGGGGGGGGGGGGGTNGTGGGTTCTTTAAAGAAAAAGCTATACTGTGCGCAGCGGGGTTGGGTATTGTAAATTTTCGGCACACGTCACTTAAATTCAAAATTTTTTGCCACCGCTCTTTGTAATTCGAAATCTCGCCAATTCGAAAACCCTTTAATTCGAAAAAATGCCTCGGTCCCTTGAATTTCGAATTAGCGAGCGCGCACTGCACTCAATTTTTTATTTGAAGCAAAACTAGTTTTTTTTTTTTTTTTATTTTTCGTCTTTACCCGCATCCAAAGAGTGGTCTATTACGCTGGAGAACTGAAGGGTTCAAGAGTTATGGATTATTGGTGTGTCCGCTCAACGTGCGCCGACGCGCGACGATTTTCGCGCTCCAAAATATGGTTCCAAAGCCGGATTTGGGTGTTAATAAATCAGATTAAATGTTCAAATCGTACAAAATACATTTTTAGGGATTCTTGAGGGTCGCTGAGTTCAAAAATTACAGATACTTCCAGAAATTCACTTTTTTCCGTAGCGCTACTTGGCAGACCCACTGAGCGGCCGATCGGTCGGAACGATGTCACTTCCAGGTGAAAGTGATATCGTGCACGAAGTTATGTCCAAGCAGTTAGTGTGTGGTATGGACATGTGCAAAGAATGTCAGAGGAGAGGTTTCCCTAACAAGTTTTAGCTTGAGTATCACCCGGGAAGAGGCGACGGGGACATCCCGTGAAGGGATGTTGGTGGCAGGGTGTTGACGAGGAGATGTTGCTGTGTCAGTTGCGCGATGACCTCTGGGAAGATAGGCATTTGTGGTGTTTGGCTGTCGCAAAACGCCAGAGTACGTTGTTGGTGCAATTTTATACATACTAATCCACGAAATTTTAGCGAGGAACTCTTTTCCGAGCTTAAAATAGCTCGAAACAGCTTTTTTGACTAACGAAAAATAGGAGCCTGAAGTTATGGTGATGAAAAGAACGTTTTTCATTAGTTTTTCCTGATAAAAGGTTCGCATGGTTTCAACAGGGTTTCAACCACCATGAATTTAATGTATCATGGCCGCTGTGTGACTGGAATTTAAATAAACAATCGCAGGTGAATGGATCGGGGTGGTCAACGATCCTTGTGATCGATTTAATTTTAATTTAACTTTATTTTAATTTGATTTAGGGCTTTAATTTAAGTAAACAAGAACATAAAGATTTGGTTTGCAAACATGAAAGACAAGGTGTGCAATGTATTATGGGTGATAGATTTTTCAGAGTGACAACGTGACAAAACAAGATTTAACTAGAATAGACGTAGTACCAACATGGAACACCTTGTGACGTCACGAAATCTGTTGGCGCGATATTTTTCGGTCTGAAATGGAGTTGAACTTTCGGCAACTTTGGAAGTACGAGGTCTGCCTGGAAAGTATCCGACCTTGTTGATTATCTCGCCAACAACGATTGATATGAGGTCGGGGCTTGGGATTATCTTTGCAGGGACTCTCCTGAGTGCAGGTGTAAAAGCCGGATTATCTGCATTCAACAATGACTTCTGATTCTCAAGTGCAGCACTTGCGCTGATTTGCGCACCGGGAAACCTAAGGGAGCATGTTGTTATTTGGGAAATAACAGTTTCAAAATATGCACACTAATCGGTTAAATGATCGAATAATCGATTGCTGAATTTCTGATTATACAAAAATTCTACTGATTGAATAATCAACTAATCAAAAAACTCTACTCATCATCAGCATTTTTATTTACATTTTGGAGCCATACTTAAAGTGAACGTTTGATCTGTTGCAGTGTGTCGTCACAGCAAGTCTGTTAGGATTTATATCCGCAGAGGCACCTGGCGGATATAACTACAACAGACCGTCAGGTGGTGGCGGTTTTGGAGGCGGTGGCGGCGGTTTCGGAGGAGGCGGCGGATACTCCGGAGGCGGTGGCTATTCCGGAGGAGGCGGCGGCGGAAACTACATCGAAGTAGCCCCGAGTGGCAACACCAACGAGGGCCAATACGTAGATCAGCAACTCTTAGAAAAGATTAAGCAACTTTTGATCAAAGAAGAATCTAAAGAGTCTTCCGGAGGTGCCGGAGGTTACCCATCATCACCCTCATCTAGTTACGGAGCCCCCAGCTCGAGTTACGGAGCGCCTAGTTCGTCCTACGGAGTTCCATCCTCGTCTTACGGAGCTCCTAGCGGCGGGTACGCTTCGAGAGTCGTCGGAATTGATCTCGAGGGTGTGAAACAAGCTATTCAAATTGCTCAATATGAACAAGCTAACGGCGGTGGAAGCGGTGGATATCCGTCTTCATCCTACGGTGCACCCTCCTCCAGCTACGGTGCCCCATCGCGTCCCTCCAGCTCCTACGGAGCTCCCTTCTGAAATCCTCCCTCTCCTTCTTCATCCCTCATCTTCCTCTCTCCCTCCCCTGTGTTGTTGATCCATTCCTCATTTGTCATATGCCTCGCAATTTCAACCTTGGGTAAAGTTCCTCCATTGACGCCACTCCCTATCGTCCTACTATTTTACATGACCATAATCATTTTTCCTCTCTTCCCAAACAAGAAAAAAAATGTATAAAACCTCGAAAAAAAATTAAAAAAATAAAAACCACGTTTGCCACTGTGATTTCGTATTATTTTCTCATTTTGTATCCAGTAGCATCCTCATTGCGTTTCAAAAGACTTGAATTTCATAATATTGGTTTTAAATTCAAAAAGGAGAGTATTAACTCCATCTGTGCTTATTCATCTAGTAATTTTTGAAAATAAACGTAACCAAGTTGGGGTTACCTATAGTCATAGTTAAAGGATCATTACCACGTGTTCACTTTTTACAGGAAAGCCTTTGTACGTGCCTTACGTAGTTAAACGGGTAAACATTGAAGACTCCATGACCTTTTCCATCTGCGAATAGGGTTTCTTTTTCTCTTTTTTTTTCTTAAAGGGGTACGTGCAAAACGGGCCATTTCACGCTCGTGTCCGATAATACCATTGAAACTTTCCCTATTCATTCATCTAACAATGCCCCATGTTCTCCCAAAGTTTCGAGTCCCCAAAAAATTTTGGGGGGAAGTGGTGGAGGTTCAAAGTTGAAAATCCGCGAAATTTTCGATAATTTTTTTACTCATAAACTACTATATATTTCGAAACGCGGTTCAATTGAGCGTTTTCAGCGCAAAAAGAGCTTTCAGAAAATGTAGAATATCATCGGGTTTTGTCAACTTAGACTCGAGTTAGCGCCCCGAAACGCCGGAACGCTAAAAATTGACCCTATTTTTTTTCACGTTCGGGCCGATCCCCAAAATAGTCCATTTTTAATTTCTTTGAAAAACTAATATGTTGTTTTTGACTCTCTATTGCACCTTATATGTCTTTACCGTATCCTGGGGAAATGTTTTGTTCGCGATTTATAAGCGCGGAAAGGAGCGAAAGTCCAGAAAATTGGCTATTTTGAATTGTGCGCGTCGCATGGGTTAGAGGGAGAACGCCCCCTCCTGCTCGGTTCGGCGAATCACACTCCTCTGCCGACCTCGCATTGTTGCCACATGTCTCCTTATCCGTCGCCGCGCGCAGTTTAAAATAGCCGATTTTCCCGACCTTCGCTCCTTTTCGCTCTTATAACTCGCGACCAAAACCTTTCTACAGCATGCGGTAAAGTGCTAGAGGGGCTACAGAGAGTCAGGAGCAACATATCAGTTTTTCAAAGAAATTTAAAATGGGCTATTTTGGGGATCGGCCCGAACGTGAAAAAAAAGCGGGTCATTTTTTAGCGTTCTGGCGCTTCGGAGGCGCTAACTCGAGTAAGTCGACAAAACCCTATGATATTATACATTTTCTGAAAGCTCTTTTCGCGCTGAAAACGCTCAATTAAACCGCGTTTCGAAATATTTAGTAGTTTTTGAGTAAAAAATTCTCGAAAATTTCGCGGATTTTCAACTTTGACCCCCCGCCACTTCCCCCAAAATTTTTTGGGGACCTGAAACTTTGGGAAAATATGGGACATTGTTAGATAAATGAATAGGGCAAGTTTCAATGGTATCCAACATGAGCGTGAAATGGCCCGTTTTGCACGTACCCCTTTGGCGTTCTTCTAATTTCGAAAAAATGAGCTCAGAAAATATGGCGAATAAGTGCAATCTTTTGAAACATTTTAAGATAGGTAAGTATCTAATAACGATTAAATTATACAGGGTTATACAAAAGTCACCTACCACCGCTGTAACTTTTTTCCGAATTGAGATAGAAGTTTGAAATTTTGGCAATGTTCCGAGGGTCTAAAGTAACAACTTTTTGGTCCCCCCCAAAATTTTGGGGGGGGGCGGCTCCCCTGAAGGGGGGCGGGGACTAACTTTCTTTTTTCCAATGGCAACCCCTCTTTTGTGATACCTCATTCGAAAGATAATAAAGAAAGAAAATTCTTGGCGCAAACCGCAGGTCAAAATGTTGATTTCTGACAAAATGGTGGCCGGTCAAAGTTCAAGAAATTTGGCATCTCCGTTTTTTATCCGCGGATTGGTCTGAGACTCAGAGTCCTAGGGTTTCTTGGGACGAGAAAAACGATTCTGGCATTAGTTTTCCAGAAAAGTCAGTCCTTTTCAAAATGGCGGCGGTTAAAATAGCGGCCTAGAGCGAGAAGTGGATATTTAGGCTGCTTATCGTTGGATTTGTATGAGACTTGGTATCCGGGGGTATTTCGGTACGATAAGAACGAATCTTTCATTGAATTTTTGAAATTTCGAAAAACTTAAAATGATGGCGAAAAAATGACGGGAAATCCGTATCACCGCCCGCAACACCGATTTTTCCGCCGCAATTTTTAAAGTATTTAGTATTTATGCCATTGGAAAAAAGAAAGTTAGCCCCCGCCCCCCCTTAGGAAAAGTCGCCCCTCAACATTTTGGTAGGACCGAAAAGTTGCTACTTTAGACCGAGGGACATTGCCAAAATTTCAAACTTCTATCTCAATTAGGAAAAAAGTTACCCGGGTGGTAAGTGACTTTTGGATAACCCTGTAATTGAAACTTGTCATAAAATATATTCTCAGAAAAATTCAATGCTAGAATCCAGTTCTTGAGCATCAACATGATAGGTGGACTTTCTTTCCGCTATGAGGCCTCATTTAATTTTGAAACTTCAAACACAAAGCGAAGGTTATTCAAAATCGGCGATTTTGACCGGAGTTGGAGATGTTGTTCCTGTTACCTATCACAAAACACGCCTTTTTTCTGGCATTGGCAAGTTCATCTAAAATGTTTCCCGCGCGCTACAGCATTGCGAAGTTGGAAACGTGAAACTTCCGTAAGTGACATTAAAATTGAGCTATGACGTCGTGGTTTGAACGAAAATGCTCTTAAAATAGCCCACTTTAAAGATATTTTCATGCGTTGGATGGCCTATTAATTTTAACATGCATTGTTGCCAATTTTTCGATTTTTAAATTCATCAATTTTTACAAATCCACAATTACCTATCAAAGAAGGTCTTTTTTTCATTTGAATGAAAATCTGTCTAATCGATAGTTCGTTTGATTCTTCAGCCAAGTAAGTCTCATCCTTGGGGGAGGGGGGTGGTGGACAGATTTGACCGTTCTACCATATAGTATTCTTGCAGTTTAGACACTAAAGCATTGAGAAGCGCCCATATTAGCTCAGTAAGTTACATATTTTAGGAGTAGTAGGCACTTAAAAGTCACTGATCATAGAAAAACACAGGTCTCCAAAAATGAAAAAAATCTAAACACGGTGGACTTTATGGTAGACTAGATAGTTGACAAGCTTCTATGTATTTTGTATTGCTGAGTTCAAAATTCACCTTAGTTTTTTTGCGTTGACCCAATACCTTCCCACAAAATGTGGTTTCTAAAAAAAATGAAGTTTTTTGTGGGGAAATTCAATTTTGATTCCATTTTTTTGGGAAAACGGCGCATAATATTTAAAATCAAGGCCATTTTCGGATTCAGCAGCTAAAGTTACTTCAAATCAGACTTTAATGACATCCATCCTTCATTGTAATATTTATTTAAAAAATGAAATAGAAGCGAAAATTTTGAGTTACAGCTAAAAAAAATCTAGTCATAGGCTATTAATATTCGATAACTTGGCCTTGGCTGTAGATGACCTACTTACTGCGGGCGCTTAAGCATGAACCTAACTTTTATTTTCAAGGGATCCATTTCTCATCCAATATGTCCACGTTGTGGCTTACTGCACCTCTCAACACTGTTACAGTCAGTGGCGTGACGTGCTTTATGATAAATCGATTGATCTCCCATCTATACAGGGTTATCCAAAAGTCACTGACCACCCCTGTAACTTTTTTCCAAATTGAGATAGAAGTTTGAAACTTTGGGAATGTTCCTCGGTCTAAAGTAGCAACTTTTTGGTCCCCCCAAAATTTTGGGGGGCGGGGGCTAACTTTTTTTTTTCAAATGGCAACCCCCCCTTTGTGATACCTCATTCGAAAGATAATAAAAAAAGAAAGTTTTTGGCGCAAACCGCAGGTCAAAATGTTCATTTTTGACAAAATGGTGGCCGGTCAAAGTTCAAAATGGCGGAAATTTGGCATCTCCGTTGTTTATTGACGGATTGGTGTGAAACTCGGAATTCTAGGGTTTTTTGAGATGAGAAAAACGATTCTGGAAATGGTTTTCCAGAAAAGTCAGTCTTTTGCAAAATGGCGGCGGTCAAAATGGCGGCCTAGAGCGGGAAGTGGATATTTAGGCTGCATATCGTTGGATTTGCATGAAACTTGGTAT